>JARFJB010002210.1:497500-772500 GCA_036346205.1 Vesta saturnalis | reverse complement strand
CAAGATGTTGCCAAATTTTTTCTTGAAAATATTTTAAACAAAATAACGCCACTTTCGATAAAAGTAAAGTGCGGTTTTAGTATCCGCAATGTTTAAAAAGTGAGATTCATTTGTCGGTAATTATTAAATTAAAGTTAGTTTACCTTTAAAATAAAAATCGGTTGTTATCGACAGCGAGTGAAAATATTTCCGGAGATTAAACATTGTTTTTAAGTTTTTGTTACGTTTGGTATGGATTTTGTTAATTGTTTTCTTCGTGTTTCTATTATTACATATTTTATTTATTGGAAGCGTGTTTAATTTAAAAAACCTTCAAACTACTGATGCATTTCAAAAATTATTTTGAAATAAAAATAATAAAGTGTGATGATCCTAAAAATAAAGATTAAACGTATAAGCATCAAGACAGAAGCAAATTTGGATGTTCAAGAAGCAGATTTGGATTTCGAAGGAGCTGTTTTCTACGGTCAACTACATCAGCGTGAAGAAGATAAGGAGGCCATTTTTTGTTTATAACTTTAAATGTATGTTGACATTGATATTTTCATTGGTGTGTTCATAATTTCTATATTTTGTAACAAACATGATGTGCGACAACTTGTATGCAGGTCCAAAGGGAATATTCATTGAGCTAAAATTTAAATGGTTATTATAATATTTACTAAATTCAAACATATTTATACTTACATGTATATGGCGTATTTTCTTTTTACTTGTAATGAAAGGTCATATGAATGCGTATTCATAGCGCATGCCCAGTTATACATTCGAAGATTTTTTTTTATGTACAGTGGAGTTGCACATATATCGATGCAATTTATAAATTATAATTCTATTTCTTTGAATAATTTGGATATAATGAAATATAAATGGGCGATAACTCAATGTGTATTAATCACATTACCTATAATTATAAATATTCAAAATCATAGTATAAATCAACAAACTAATAATTTACTTTATCAGATAAATTTAAAGTCGCTTCTAAATTTGAACCCTATCCCTTTGATGAGTCTTTACATGCGACTGTTTAAAGTTAGTTGGCATAATAAATATAATATAAATAAATATAAATATTAATACATGCGATTATATAAACAGTTAAATCATAAATATAAATTATTATAAATAAAATAAGAAAATATAGTTATCGTACTACATTTGTATTGAAAAAATTCATAATAAAAGTATATATGGAATTAATTGTAATCGAAAAATAGGAGATAAGATACAATGAATACAATTTAACATAAAACACAGGTGGTAATCCAGTATTTATTAATATCCATACAAAAGCAATTTTAAAATTCATTAACCTGATCTCTTAAATTTAAATATTCCAAATCATGCAAAAGCGTTCAAATTAGGTATTCAAGCGGATCTTATTGAATAATATTATTAAAAATTACTAGCTTTTAGTAAAGCAGTATGAGGGTCACTTACCGGCCAAAAATTTATTCAAACCTTAGGCTTTCGGTTTTTTTAAATGCAAGTAATACGACTAATCTGCAATAAATAATCATTAAATAGATATGTAAATGTATTATTATTACCAACTTGAACTATCAGTTACACTTCTTTCATTTAAATATCATTTAAATATACACATCAACAGAATTCGATGAAATTACAGGAGTAAATTTTATCAATAGCGGCCTGTTTATTCATTGAATATTTACTGTACAGTGTATATAATATAAATTCAGTGAAATAACATAAATTACAATTAAATATACCTTATCGAAGTGAATTTGCAAGGCTAATCAGTAACTGCTGTAAGCTTAACTTATTTCTTGGATTTAGGTGTTATAAATATTTAAGCAATGCCTCTTAAAGAAGTTGAAACCATAAAAATAGGTGGTTTAAACTACAAACCTGCTTAACATTTACAATTACAAGAAGAACTAAACACAAATGTTCACAATATAAATTTAAGAATGAAACGGAAGACATCTTCGTTTCTTACGTTATACAACTAATTGACATTAAATGACAAAAATCAATCACTCCACATGCCGTTTACAAAACGTTGTCTTGTATATATATCTAGAGCAGTTAAGTATACGATTAACAGTTTTAAGTTTTAATTTGGAATTGGCATTGTACAACATCATTTCGTTAGTGCATTCAGTATTACCAAACCCAATAAAATGTAAAATTTGTTGAATATACCTATAATGAATAAGATTGCCTAAAATGCTTATAAAGGCTCCCGCTGATATTTTGCTTGGTTATTATGACATTACGTAATGAAATGTGTAACGTATAGTATAAAATTTAATGATAACTGTAATTGAAAATCCAAAGTAATAGTCTTTACATTGTATGCGGTCATGTACACTAAAAATTTATGTGGTGATCACATTTCCGCAAAGTACGCCGTTTAAGACACACTTTAATTATTGTAAAGTTAGTATTAATAGACAAATGGGGAAATACGAGTATTGGGTATCGGTATATAATAAACGTTATAATTGTACTAAGTGTAACAATTTATTTCAAAGTAACTCGACTGGTTGTGATATATAACGTATCATTAATAAAAGCTTATGTGCTTTCTAAAGTGCAAGATGATTAATTATTACTTTCCATACTATTATAATACATCAAAAGCTGTCAAATTACATGGAAATACATTTTTAAGCTTAGTTTGGTTTTACTAATACTAGTAGTAATAACTAGTTACTTAATATGTTGCGAATAGGTAAATTTTGAGCCGTTTCAACTCACTCCTCTGTATAACGTCTATGTCATGTTACATCACCATTGAGTATACTACTGTATCCAATAAGTAAGACCAGTTTTTAATTTAAATTGATAAGTCCAAAAATAGGTGAAATACAAATTTGACAAGTTAACATTATATTACAAGAAGAATACGATCGACAAATGTTTGGCACTGAAAAGATTTAAAATCACTTACTGTTGAAATGCTTATGCTATGTTTCTTACGTTAACAATAATTGACATTAAATGTACAAAATCATTTATTTCTATCTCAAATGCTTAAAAATACAAAACGTATGTATTGTTTATATATCTAGAATGTTAAGTAAGATTAAATAATTTTAAATTTGAATTCATGTAAACATCATTATATTATGATTATTATTATCAAATTAATTAAAATGTAACAATTTGTTAATTAATTATATTGAATAAAATCTGCAATGCTTATAAACTATGAATTTCTTGTTTCTGAAACGTAATGAAATGTTAAGTATAGTATAAAAAAATGATACTGTAATTGAAAATCAAAGTATAGTTTACAATGACGTCATGTACACTAAAATTTATGTGTGACCTACATTTACTGCAAATACGGTTTAATGTACAAACATTTCAGATTATTGTAAAGTTAATATTAATAGACAATCGGGAAACATTTGGGTCGTATAAATAAAGTTCATAATTGTACTAAGTGTAACATTTATTTCAAAAACATACGACTGGTTCACCAGAATGACTAAAAATAATAACACCGTATCATTACATAAACAGGCTTCAAATACTACTTCATCTCAAAGTCAACCAGAGCCACTTAATCTATTCTTTCCAATATATCACATTAACAAAACGTTCAATTAAAACCACTGGCAAAAAACATTTACAGCACCATGTATATTAAATAACTACTAGTAAGTAAAACATAGCTTACTAATTCTAGTTCAATAAAGCAGTAAATTTTACTTAACACAACATCACTAACACTCTGTATAAAAACGTCTATGACATTTACATCACCACTGAGTATACTACGTAATCCAAGCATAGAAACACAGTTTTACATTTAAATTCAGCGGTAATTCCAAACCAAAGTGCAAGATGAAAAATTACATAGTATACTCCATCAAACGTACATAGCACACTACACGCTATTACGCACACACGCACAGCACACGACACGACCGCATCGACGACAAGCTTTGCGACACACGCACACGAGATCGGTACAACTCCTTACTGCATTCGACACAGCATGCAACGATTACACACATACACTTGATGGCAAAATGTACGCGCAAAACACATCTTATCTACTCAAAAGAGCGTAAACGCATCACACAGCAAGCTATGTCATTGTTTCCTTAGTAACCAAGTAATGTGACAGTTGTAAACACGTAATTGTGTCACGACAATGTCTGCTAATCAACAACTATTCAACTTATTATTATTATATAAATTACACATCACTGTCATTACACGCATTCCAATTGTACACAATGTACATCTCTAATTCTTAATATTCACACTACAAACCTGGCAAGTCAGTAAACATGCAATTCTCACACTGTTCGACGAACGTAACGCTAACATACCACACGTTCATAGACACTACATAAACACGAAAATCGCCACCTACTGACTTGTCAAAACCACTGACACGTACACGTTGCACAAAACATGAACGATCGCACAACAGCACATGATATTACAGGACCCGACTTTAGCTGCAAAACAATTTTAGACCACTTCACACCAACATTTCAGTATCTATCATCCTACACGGGAAATTAACATACACAACACCAAACAACGGTCGTATTTTGTTCAAAGTGGGTCTATAAGGTGGTTAGGCATTTTTAGCATAAAAAATGCATTATGACTTGACTGTGGTTTCTACGGGTCTAGAAATTCGCACTTAAAATAAATGGAACACCCTGATATTTACATTCTGGAGTCTAGGGCTTCAAATACCATACGGTCATCGAAATTCAACTTTCTGACCACTATGACATCGGTATTCTATCTTAAATATACACATTTAAAATTACGGTTTTTTTAAAACTCTGCAATACATCTGGTGCCACCTAACTTCGATATTAAAAACTCATTTCGGTACAGTCAAGGAACGAATATGCTTGCAAAGGGTAATCTTCCTTAGTCTAAGAAATTTGACAGTAATTTTATTAAAACATTCTGAAGTCCTAATCTTTGTGGAAATTCTACTGTTGCATTTATAGTTCCTAATTGACAGACAACTTTGCATAGACTTCCATTACTTGTAGAAATATGACATCTCCTGTCTCAGTTTAATCTTCGAACTCATTTGTGCATTTCAATGGTTGCAAACTCGTAATCGGCCATATTTTTCATGTACACAAATTGAACTAGTATAAGTGCAGAAACATTTGCTATTTCATGCATCTACAGCAAATGATTACTGCAACCACACGAACACTGATACGCTACACGCACATACGCACATCTGTCTAGATCTCTTCTTACACAAACGCACCGTTACAAACGCCGTCACGCACAGGTCTTATCACGCACCATCTGCTAATAAACGCATTTCTACGCACCTAACCACGTTGCTTCGCAACCGATAGCACCTTTGTGTTTCTACAGTCAGCTCGATGAGTGATAACGCATTCTTTGCAACGCTTCACAGCGTGAAATGCAATCGTCACTCACGACACGCCTTTCAACGTAAGTCATCCATGGGAAGGCAGTTAACATTCACACAAAACAGTCACGTGTAGCATTCACGCCACCAACGCCCTGTTCAATGAAGGCTCGTTCTGATGCAAATCTTTAACATACATGTTCATTAAAATCTATAATCGGTTGACACGTCAGCTACGAATACGTGCTCTAGAAATACTGCAAAGTCAGCATCACTACTCACAAATCTGTTCGACAACGACATGCATGACTAGCTACATCTCCTTTAGGCAGTCGTAAATTTTGGTCTTTAGCAAAAGCCATTAGTAAAAACTTTCGAACATCTTCATTTCCTGACATCTATTGACGGATTGGTAGTTGATGATTCTGTAGACAAAGCCAACGTTTTTGTGGATTTGTTTGCATCAAACTCGTGTCACAATGATTCTGGAAAAAATGTGCCCCTAGTCAACTCTTCTTCATACGTTATGAAACCAATTAATTTTCGGTACAAGCTCTTGGAATCGATCATCAGTAGGCTTGATCTCAATAAGGCGACTGGCCCAGACGGTATCCCAGGTATTGTCTTAAAGAAATGTTCCCTCGAACTAGTACCAGTCCTATCTAAGCTCTATACGATCTCTATATCTTCTGGGGAATTCCCTTCATCATGGAAGTTAGCAAATGTTCATCCTATTCCCTCAAATTACAGACCAATTGCCATCACTTCCATTTTGTCTAAAATCATGGAAAAAGCCATCAATCAGCAACTGCTCACGTTCCTTGAAACTAACAAACTCCTTAGTGACCACCAATATGGGTTTAGGCAAAGTCGTTCAACAGGCGATCTTCTTTCATATGTGACCCAAGTTTGGAACAATACAGTAGAGCAGTCCTGTGAAACAGTTGTAGTCGCTTTAGATATCTCAAAGGCATTTGACCAAGTTTGGCATAAGTGTTTACTTGCCAAACTCACCTCGTTTGGGTTAAATGATACGCTTATCAAGTGGGTTTCTAGTTTCCTTGATAAAAGACGAATAAGTGTCGTAGTTGATGGCTTTTTTTTCAAAAGAAGTTAGCATTAACGCGGGCGTACCACAGGGATCCGTTATAGCGCCTACACTTTTTCTGCTGTACATAAACGACCTTATTTCTTCAACAACTAACCCCATCCATTGCTTTGCTGACGATAGCACTCTTCACTGTAGTTCATCTCAGTCTACTCATAGTGATAATCCACCTTCTATGTCAAATCAAGAAATTAAAGCTGAAATGGCAAATTCAATCAACAAAGACATTCAATGTATTCCCGAATGGGGAAGCAATAATCTAGTTAAATTTAATGGTAACAAAACTCAGTGTTGCCTTATGTCCGCCAAAAAAGATCGATCATTTCCTGTTGTAAGTATGAATGGCTCAGTTCTTAAGTTTTCAGACCCTATTACTCTGTTGGGTATGACTGTATCTTCAAATCTCTCATGGGTTGACCATCTTCTGTCAGCTACCAAAACAGCTGCTCGTAAAATAGGCTTTTGTACAGATCTAAGCAGTACTTTACCTCTCGACAACTCCTTCTGCTGTATAAGGCCCAAATTCGGCCTCATCTGGAATATAATTGTCACCTTTGGGTTAGTGCTCCCAATACGCTCTCGATATCGTTGATCGTATTCAAAAGAGAGCGATTAGGCTTATAAATGACCCGTCCTTAACTTCTCACATACAGTCCCTTGAGCATAGAAGGATGGTTTCAGTTCTTTCTTTGTATTATCGTTATTACAACGGCTATTGTGCTGGTGAATTACATTCTTTGATACCATCTCCGGCTATCTTTGCGAGAAACACTCGGTTCGCTCATTCACATCATCAGTATGCAGTACAAATCTCCACTTGTCGTACCAAACGGGCGCAATCCACATTTTTCTGCACGGCTTCTAAACTCTGGAATGATCTCCCTAGTTCCTGTTTTCCTCTCACTTATGATATGAGAAAATTTAAGGTAGTTGTTCATAGGCATCTATTGGCAATTCATTATCCCTCTATCCATCCTCCTAAGTGTTCCTGAGTGCTTTAGCACGATAGGCCTTATTTAGATTGTTCAGGTCCACAATCATTAAAAAAAAAATTTAGTTAAT
The DNA here is from genome assembly GCA_036346205.1 of Vesta saturnalis. Lineage (NCBI taxonomy): Eukaryota > Metazoa > Arthropoda > Insecta > Coleoptera > Lampyridae > Vesta > Vesta saturnalis. Next base: position 764,980 of record JARFJB010002210.1, on the reverse strand, counting down.
CATTTATGAGCTCTTTATTTTCATCTTTAAGTTGTTTGAATGTTGAATTAATTTTATTTTCGTTTTATACACAAGTGTAACATTTGTGGGTAAGAATAAAAGACAAGTAACCATATTTCATTTTTATAATAAATATAATTCATCGTGGAAATACCAATTGCTGTGATAAACGTTAGTGATAATAAACCCAGCCGGTGCCGATGTTGGCATTAGACGTGGGTGCTAATCTGCGGTGTGCACCAAAATATTGCTAATTATTTATATTAAAATGGAAACAAATAATAGTATTGAGATTGTCTCTGATAACAGGGATAATAACAAGGCCACAAATGTAAACGCTTTTGATATCATTAGCGTTGAAAATGAACCCAAGGATCACGTAAATACAAACACTGATGTATCAAATAGTTTAATTACACAGCCATCCACTTTCGCAAATGTATTAAAAAAAGATTACGCCTTTCCGAAAAAAGACAAGCTGTTATTATAGATGCAATTGACGGTATAAAACTCGTTGATGATACAATTTTAATAGGTTCACTTGTTGGAACATAATAATCTACGTTTCGCTTCAAGACTATCAAACAATCGTATATGTATTTATTTAACATCAAAATTAACAGTTGACAATTTTATTTCAAAATATAATAGTGTAACCGTTCAAAATCAAACTGTATCTGTGAGACAATTAATAACACTTGCGAAAAGAATCTAATATACCTCCATGTATTCCGCATAAAGTTATAGAAGATTCGCTAAAATCATGTAATTTTTATTGAAGCTGTGTACATCTCTCCGAGTATAAACATGTTATGAGCTTCCGCAGACAAGTTTTTATAGTTTTAGACGATAAAGAAACCTTCCCTGAAACGTTACCGATAAAATATGATTTTAACAACAGACGAATTAAGTTGTTTTAAATGCAAAAAAATCAGACACATATCAACGGACTATATTACTTCACAAAATGTAACAGACAATATGGACACAACGCAAAATTCGGAAACATCTATTGATAATCAAAATTCTGTAGCAACAGAAGCAATAGTTCACAGTCAAGCTAAAAATTGCCTAGCGAGAGAGAAAAGACTGGCATCAAGTTCTTCAAACGAAGATATAAGTCAAGAACTAACCAGCGATACTGAAACAATGATACCACCTAGAAAAATTACACCGATCACAAAAAAAAATTTAAAAACCGTCTAAGACTCAAGAATCAGATCCACCTGAAGCTTTAAACAGCGTTCGCCACTTGTTCCAAAACGAAAATAAATTACTTTCTTTAGCGTTCAATGAGTTCAAAGAATTTTTGGCAGAGTGTAAAGGCAAGGAAAACCCTTTTGAAATAGCTAACACCTTTAATACGGATATTAATGGGATAATAAAATTTATAAAAGAAACCGTTTCATTAATTAAACATCGACCACTGGCAGAACGCTGTAGAAGAATAGGGAGACGTTTGCAAAAAGAAATTGATGGAAAAAGTCAAACAACAGACTCTGAAACGGAACGGTCACTAACAAGAAAATAAACATTCATAGTGACTACTTTAAATACAAAAAGTATCCGAAGCTTACAATAATGGACCACACTGCTAACCTTTATTGAATCCCACTCTCACATGGACATTCTGTTTTTACAAGAAACTAATATTAGCATAAATCCAACTCCTTTACTGAAATCACAATACGCCTTTCCCATAAATCGCCTTACTACACCTTACAATGGTACTATTATTGCTTATAAACCTGCACTTTTTAAGCTAGTCAGGAATGAAAATCTATACAACGGCTACTTGTAAAAAGTAATATTAAAAAAAACAAGAAAAGCTACGTCTTCGTTAACATTTATCTTCTCCACGAACAATAAGTAGCTTCAGATATACTACAGACATTAAAAAGATATTTACAAAATACACAAGCTAATAATGTCTTTTTAGGAGACGATTTCAACTGTACACTAAATGCAAAATTAGTCAGCCGTAAATCCAAAAATAGGTTCCCAAACGTGGCTTCTTATCTTCAGAATGTAGTAGATATGCAAGGGTACCAAGATGCGTACAGAACAAAAAATCCACACTACAGCGGACACACATATTACGAAAAACACTTATCATCACGACTTGACAGGTTTTACACCACCAACAACATCATAAATTATATTACCAACATAAACGTGAAACCAAGTTTCTCAGACCATATGCTTCCAGAATTCAAATATGACTTAATCTGCGACGAAAATAACCATACTGGCGTTTTAAAAACCAGCTGTTAGAAAATCATAACTACGTGGAAATATTAACAGCATTCATTGAAATGAATAATGAAATTCCTCAGAAAGTCCCCATATCACATTGGGAAAATATCAAAAGGGTTCCGAAAGATATAACGATACAATTTACGAGGGCAGGTTCTTAAATTATCTGCTTAGCAATGAAAACGGGTTGCTAGGCGACCGAAAACAATACTGCGTATGCACTAGACATTCAAAGTAACGTTGTCAAAATAGCAAGTCAATCTTTAAAGTAGTACAAATTTGACACGACAATTAGTGCAGTAACATAAGCGAAATGAAACTGGAGTATCGAAGTGTCATTAAGTTTTTGACAAAGGAAGGAAATGGCCCAAAAATCATTTTCGAGAGGATGACTACAGTGTATGGAAATGATGAGCTATTCTATTACATTGAATATAGATCATTCGTATAAAATTAAAAGCTGCGACCGATTTTTAACCAACAAGAAATACAACTTTCGAAATGCGGATTATAATAATCTCTATCAAGCCATATTAAACACTGACTGGTCATTTCTACAATCCATTCCTAATGTTGACTCCGTTTGAAATGAATTTTACCATTATTTGTATAAACTGTTTGATTCCTTTATTCCCAGGTGTGTAAATAAATCTTAGTAACACCCGGATTTTAATTAGAAAATACATAAAGTCAAAAACTCAGTCACTAAAGAAATATAAAAAATACGGCAACGAATCTTACCTACTCGAGTTTAGGCGACTACGTAAATTAATAAAATCAAAAAGTATTGTTGCTTACAGGAAGTATACTTTTAATTTGCAAAAAAAACATCTCCACTAATCTTAAGCATTTTTGGAAGTTTGCTAATTCTAAGAGGTCCATCGAGAATTCCTAGCACAGTCACTTATAATAATACAACTTATGCTTACCGTGAATGTGTTATACAAGCTTTTAAAGAATTTTTTAGCAGTGTTTACGTACGTGCAACAGATCGCGATGTCTCACTCTTTTCTGAAATTAACAATTCATAGTAGTAAGGCTAAACGGGTTCTGGTTCAGGAAGTGAAGGCACATCAACCAGCGACGTGCGCAAGCACTTAAACCCCGCCCTCACCGGAAGTTTGTGGTTGGAGGACCAATGGGAGAAGAGGGCGTGGCTCCTCCTACCGTAAGGAGCAATGACGTCAAGCCAATGGGATGCGAGGGTGGGCCCCGCCCCCTGTTGGGTTCCGGAAGGGGTTGGCCCAGTAGCTACCCAATGAGAGACGTGGCCGCCATGTTGGAATTGTTCAGCAGGCCCTGGATGTCTTCGGCGGCTTCCGGTAAGTTCTTTGCCGCCTTATGAGGGTTTGTTTAGAGGTCTCCAGCGCCTTCTGATGTGTTGGTTTCCGACGCCGCGTTGTTGAGATGTCGCAATTGCGGGGCCTTGCAGACATCTTGTTTGTTGTCGCTGTTGAAGAGGAACTTCCGGTTGTGGGATAGAGTCTGAAAAAATTGTTTGCACCGGGATTCGAACTCGCGCAGATCAAGTTATGAATCTATGCATATCCACATAACCAACTGAGCTAACAGGCTTTGAGATATGAAAAGTAAACAGTGTGATATAAGCGTAAATATTTAAGCTGACGTCAGTGATTGCATGAGGAGCTTTTCATTTGGTTGCAGTAATTAATGTCCGGCGCGTTATTTACATTTTTACAATTAAAATACAGCTTTATTATTGTTTTTAAAGTAATAAAATAGCCTAAAATAATAATAATGTTATTTATAATTTATAAAAAAGACTTTTACGTTATGTATTTGTAAATACAAAAATTATATTGAAAGTTAATTATTGCATTTAGTAATAAATAGAAAATAATGTTGTTGATGGATGTGTGACAACTAATAAGGTAACAAATTATAAAAAATACTTTGATGTTATGAATTAAAACTATTTGCATTTGTTACGTAATTACTGCATTTGATAATAAACATGTAATCACAATTTTGACTTAATTATAAAACAAAGTACTGCAATCAGCTTAATCTAGAAATTATCATATGCTTTAATTAATGTAATTGCATGAGTTTAATAATAAATATAAATCCTGTAAATGCTCCAATTACTGCATTTGATAATAATAAACATGTAATTACATTTTTGACTTTTGCATTTGTACATATTTTTAAAATTAAAATACTAGTTACAGTATTTTAAAGTAATAAAATATAGTTTTAAATTTTAAATATACATTAAATTTCAATATAAAGTTTATCTAGAAATAACATCCTGAATAATTTATATAAAATCACGTCACGAGAACGAATGAGTAGCTTTTCAATTATGATTGATGACAGAAAGAGACCGCATTCGGAGTAATAAGGAAAACAATATACGTGCCTCTAAAATAATGCATTTACTGATAAATATTTAATATATGTTAATTAAATATATTAAAACTAATATCAACAATCAGTTAAATCTAGAAATCATTATCTGTATGCTGTATGTAATTGCATTATATTCTAAAATAATTAATACTAAAACATTAAATAAACATTCAATTTACATTGAAAAATTTCAATATAAAGTTAACTACAAATATTTATTTATATATGTGTAATAATGCATGAACAAAGAAGTAAACAGGTTTTTGCCTGCTATCTAGGAACCATAAGCATATCCTCCTCAAAGTATTAGTAAATCTCATAAATACGTATTTTGTGTAATAAAATCCTAAAGAATTTATTTATTCCAATATTAACAGATACTACAATGTAAGAAAATAGTGTTATCACAAAACAAGAAAAATAGATATTTATCACTTTAGATATCTCAGTCATATCCGTTTTGTTATCAGCGCTACTGAAACTATACATTAATAATTTAACACTCTATGCGCAATAAACAATTATAGCAGATAACATTTTTATATCCACATGTACAACCTGCAACATCCGGTGTGTGACGTATATAAGAGCAATTTAACCAGCTCTTTATCAGTCGTTAGCATGCTTTCATCAGGTGAGTTTCAATATTTTTCAATATAAATTTCAGGTTTCCTAACCACTATTATTATTTTTTTTTATACTTTTACGTACTGTGCATCTGCTGTAGTTCATTCAACGGATATTTTCAGGCATGTTTCATTGGTTTTACTAAAAGTATTATTTTTTATAAATGAATTTTTTAGGTTTAAATTACCTACAAAGGTGCTCACCGCTTGACTGCTATTGTAATTACTTGTATCGCTCCAGGTAAGTTAGATATTTGTATTTGGAGCATTAATTATATCGATAAATTACAGGTTCGATAAATTAAATCATATATTACTTCCTATTGCAGTTCATTCGTTCCTATCAAAGGTATAATGTCTACAATTTATACTAATACATTTTAATGTTTTGTTTTTAGAAATGGCTTTAATCGAGAAAATCAACTTCCGTAGAAATTATTGAACATGTTTACAAGCACGCCAATACTCATGATGAGAATAAAATCACCAAAATCATCAACGTGATCGACGCTAATTTAAAACTGATCGTGACATGTGGTGGTGACTCATCATTGAGTATTGGCAGCAAAAGCATTTAGCGAGCGTTGCAGGGAAATTGGAGCGGTACAGGATACTAGTCAAACAGAGAAGGAAACCGGCTGTAGGAGGGTTTCTCGCAAGCAAAGGTACAATCGCGTGGAGGGATCTGACTACAGCCTTTAGATCCGGGGTGAGCACTTATATTATAGTTAATTTAGCGCATAGGACATAAGGGACATTTGTTAATGATAGTTTTAAGTTATTTGCAGTTAGGATTAGGGAAACTGTTAGCATTTATAATAAAATTTTAAAAGTTAATTTAGAATTATCTGCAGAATTCGTTAAACCATCTTTAAATGATGATGATGATAATTTAATGTATAGGGAATTTAGTTTTATAACCAAAAATTTTAATATTTTAAGAGCCAACCTAGAAAACGAAAATTTGAAAAAACTATTTAATAACCATGTAGTAGATTACTTGATGGAGCGATTGCTTCAATTTGAAGAACAGGATAGTGGTTGGGCTCTATCAAAAATTATTTCGTGAACTGTAAACGTAAACAGCATAACTCTAATAAGGGCATCTCCTTTATTCCTTTACACTCTCAAATAAAAAATAAGTGCGTAATTAATGTAAAAACAATAATGAAGCCTGAAAGAAAAGTTTCACATTCAAAATTTAGGTCAATATAGCGATGTTTACCTGACATGTGATGACGTATTCACACATTTCAGAAATAAGTGCATAATAACGCACAAGTTAGATCCGGCATTCTTTTACACCGCTCCCGGATACACCTGGCAGTGTATGTTAAATTACACTAAAGTTAGACTGGAGCTGCTCACGGATGTTGCTATGTTATTGTTCGTGGAAAAGGGTATAAGAAGGATAACGCAAAGTTGTATTAAGTACAGCAAGGCGAACAATAAGTATAAGGATCAATACGATCCCAGCAAACTATCCTCATATCCTTTACCCAGATATGGTTAATTTATATGAATGGGCTCAAAGTCAATGTTTTCCGCGGGATGGTTTCAAGTGGCTTAGCGAGGGGCACTTAAATTTACTAACTTCCGAATCAATTTTGAATTTATCGGATAATTTGCATGATCGCCATAAATACATCCCCTTCTGCGTTGAACACGGTACTCCACCTGGTGGTAAAAACAGGAAACTGTTCGCAACGCTGCATTATAAGACTAAGTATGTAATTCATTACCGCAATTTGAAGCAATGCCTTCAATCAGGCCTTGTGCTTGAGAAAGTTCATCGCGCGATTAGCTTCAACCAATCACGTTGGCTTAAACCATATGTAGACTTGAATACCAGGTTGCGAGCAGAATCCACTAACTCTTTCGAGAAAAACTTATACAAACCTTTAAATAAGGCAAATTTCGGCAAAACCATGGAAAATGTTATAAATCATAGAATCATCACACTTGTCACTAGGTGGAGCAGTAGGTATGGAGCAAATTATTACATGTTCCAGCCTAATTTCCACAGCAGAGAAATATTTGATGAGGAATTGATGGCTATCGAGTTATTTAAGGTGGAAATCTACTTTAATAAGCCACTATACGTGGGAATGGCAATTTTAGACATTTCTAAAACATTAATGTACGATTTCCACTATAATTTCATGCAACGTCAGTTTAATGATGATTACATGAAATTATTATATATGGATACCGATAGCCTGGTGTACGAGATAAAATGTGAGGATGCATACGATCTTATACGCAACAACATTTCGCGTTTCGACAGCTCTGATTTTCCTGCAGGCAACCCCTATAACACTCAATGCAATGGTAAAGTAATTGGCTTGATGAAAGATGAAATGAGCGGGAGAATAATTAATGAATGGGTGGTTTTGGCATCTAAAATTTACAGCTTTAGACTTAAGGATTATGAGGTAAGGAAGTTGAAAGGTGAAAGTTGAAAGGACAATTTTGTCAAAGTTGAAAAATTTGTTTTAATTTTTCAACTTTGACAAAATTGTTCACAACATCTTTAACAATTCTTACAAATACTACTACTGACGAAGATAAGTAAGTGTTATCGAAACGTTTAGATTGTATAATTTAAATACACCATTAAAAATCCCAAAAAAGATAAGTATTTTATTATGAGTGTTAATGGTAAAAGTTTACATTTTCAGATCCGCTATACGTTTATATGCACTTTCCGCTAAACGATATGTTTCAAGTTCATCTCTCTTCAATAATTCCAGCTTACGTTTGATTGCATTGCGAGTCCGCGTTAACTTCCGCGTAACCACCTTATCTCAAACATCCATTGCGAGCGACTGCGTCTAAATGAATATTATAAGCAGGTCATATAGCAAACAAATCCGCTTCGGTATCTGCCGTAATCAGTCTTTTAAAATTTTTTTTTTTTTTTTTATGATTGTGGACCTGAACAGGCTAAATAAGGCCTATCGTGCTAAAGCACTCAGGAACACTTAGGAGGATGGATAGAGGGATAATGAATTGCTAATAGATGCTTATGAACAGCTACCTTAAATTTTCTCATATCATAAGTGAGAGGAAAACAGGAACTAGGGAGATCATTCCAGAGTTTAGAAGCCGTGTAGAAAAATGTGGATTGCGCCCGTTTGGTACGACAAGTGGAGATTTGTACTGCATACTGATGATGTGATTGAGCGAACCGAGTGTTTCTAGCAAAGATAGCCGGAGATGGTATCAAAGAATGTAATTCACCAGCACAATAGCCGTTGTAATAACGATAATACAAAGAAAGAACTGAAACCATCCTTCTATGCTCAAGGGACTGTATGTGAGAAGTTAAAGACGGGTCATTTATAAGCCTAATCGCTCTCTTTTGAATACGATCAACGATATCGAGAGCGTATTGGGGAGCACTAACCCAAAGGTGAGAATTATATTCAGATGAGGCCGAATTTGGGCCTTATACAGCATAAGGAGTTGTCGAGGGGTAAAGTACTGCTTAGATCTGTACAAAAAGCCTATTTTACGAGCAGCTGTTTTGGTAGCTGACAGAAGATGGTCAACCCATGAGAGATTTGAAGATACAGTCATACCCAACAGAGTAATAGGGTCTGAAAACTTAAGAACTGAGCCATTCATAGTTACAACAGGAAATGATCGGTCTTTTTTGGCAGACACAAGGCAACACTCAGTTTTGTTACCATTAAATTTAACTAGATTATTGCTTCCCGATTCGAGAATACATTTAATGTCGTTGTTATTTCAATTTGCCATTTCAGCTTTAATTTCTTGATTTGACATAGAAGGTGGATTATCACTATGAGTAGACTGAGATGAACTACAGTGAAGAGTGCTATCGTCAGCAAAGCAATGGATGGGGTTAGTTGTTGAAGAAATAAGGTCGTTTATGTACAGCAGAAAAGTGTAGGCGCTATAACGGATCCCTGTGGTACGCCCGCGTTAATGCTAACTTCTTTGAAAAAAGCCATCAACTACGACACTTATTCGTCTTTTATCAAGGAAACTAGAAACCCACTTGATAAGCGTATCATTTAACCCAAACGAGGTGAGTTTGGCAAGTAAACACTTATGCCAAACTTGGTGAAATGCCTTTGAGATATCTAAAGCGACTACAACTGTTTCACCGGACTGCTCTACTGTATTGTTCCAAACTTGGGTCACATATGAAAGAAGATCGGCTGTTGAACGACTTTGCCTAAACCCATATTGATGGTCACTAAGTAGTCTGTTAGTTTCAAGAAACGTGAGCAGTTGCTGATTGATGGATTTTTCCATGATTTTAGACAAAATGGAAGTGATGGCAATTGGTCTGTAATTTGAGGATCGGTCTTATCACCTTTTTGGGAATAGGTTGAACATTTGCTAACTTCCATGATGAAGGAATTCAGAAGATATAGAGATCGTATAGAGCTTAGATAGGACTGGTACTAGTTCGGGGAACATTTCTTTAAGACAATAGCTGGGATACCGTCTGGGCCAGTCGCCTTATTGAGATCAAGCCTACTGATGATCGATTCCAAGAGCTTGTACCGAAAATCAATTGGTTTCATAACGTATGAAGAAGAGTTGACTAGGCACATCTTTTCCAGAATCATTGAGACACGAGTTTGATGCAAACAAATCCACAAAAACGTTGGCTTTGTCTACAGAATCAGCAACTACCGATCCGTCAATAGATGTCAGGGAAATGAAGATGTTCGAAAGTTTTACTAATGGCTTTTGCTAAGACCAAAATTTACGACTGCCTAAAGGAGATGTAGCTAGTTCATTGCATTTTCGTTGTTCGAACAACTGTTTAGTTTTAGTGATGACACTTTTGCAGATATTTCTAGCACCAACGTATTCTACATGACTGTCAACCGATTTATTAAATTTCCATTTAATGTAACATTTATTTTTTAAAGATATTGCATCAGAACAAGCCTTATTGAACCAGGGTTGGGAACGTGAATGACCTACACGGTACTGTTTTTTCGGAATGTATAACTCCATTCCCATGAGGATGACTTCAGATACTGAAAGAGCGATGTCCGAAGAAGAGGACGACTTAAAACAATATTCACGCCATGGAAAGGTTGCAAAGAAATCCCGTAAATCACTCCATCGAGCTGACTTAAAACACCACAAGGTTCTATCGGTTTTGCGAACAACAGTGGAATTAGGTACAGTAGAAATGATTTTTATTAGACAATGGTCGGAAAGACCTAAAGGCGAAAGAACTGAAGTTTTATAAACAAGAGGGTTTGATGTAAGAAAGAGATCTAGAAGATGTGGAGTATGGTTAGGGTTATCAGGGATTCTTGTGGGTTCAGAAATCATTTGTGTGATATCACATGAAATAGCAAATGTTTCTGCACTATGACCAGCGGATTTGTAGTAGATGAAAATTGAAGCCAATTAGAGTTATGAACATTGAAATCGCCTACAAATGAGATATCGCAAGATGGAAACTGAGACAGGAGATAGTCAACTTTCGTACTAAGGTAATCGAAGAAGTCTTGAAAGTTGCTGTCATTAGGAGACCTATAAATGCAACAGTAGAATTTCACAAAATTAGGACCAGAATGTTTAAACCAAATCACGTCAAAATTTTTATTTTCTAAGGAAGAAACCCTCTTGCAAGCAATTCTGTCCTTGATGTAGGCACATACGCCTCCTTTATATCGAAAGTTAGAGTGAAGATGGTATTGAGGAAATTGCAAGTCGGGTGACTCGGAGCTTTCCGAGGAGACTTGTGTTTCAGATAGAAACAATATATCAGGTTGTAATTGTTCAAGATGTTGGTGAATATCATTAAGATTAGACCTGATTATGATGTTGCAGTAGTGAATCAGAAAGTTGATACTTTCGATGACCGAGGTCCCTTGGGCCCTGCCCTCCCGGACATCCGAATGGGGCAGGATTTTACGTCCGGAATTTATAACCCTAGAAACCACAGCCATCTTATTTTTTAATCCGATAGGAAGACAGTGAGGGCGAGAATATTAAGGAGCCCGTGGTAAGGGTGGTGGTACCTCCCCGGCTGGCATGGAGTATACATGCCTACCACCTAAGACATGCGAAATCGTATTTAGTCTGCCAACATTGCGCGCACATTGATTTAAATTGTTCGAAGGTCACATCTGTACCTATATATGCTCATCGTATACATGCTTCAAATTTATGCAATCTTGTTTAAATAACAACAACCATATTCACATTATCGCGAATCAATTGCTTAGGTATCTTCGAATATGTTTGACAGAGATAGATAGGGTCTACGCTTGAGTGTCGCCCTCTGCTGAAATAATCGCGAATTATATCTTGATTGAGACACGAGATGTCGTCGAAGATCATTATAGAATTCTTAGCGATCTCGTCCGGCATGAGTACATCTGCCTTATCATTGAATGCGTTATACCTAACCTCTTATCGGCTTAAGTACATGCTCTAAGCATTTATACTTTGGTTGCTCGAACGACTTAGAGTAAACGTATATATTTTCGAATTTTAAGCAATGCGGTGCCTCCAATAAGCAAACCATCACGTTAGTCTTCCCGCAACCGGAAGGTCCGCAAATAATTGCTCTTATTGATGTCGGAAAGAGACGACCATGCTTTCCTGCACCATCCACAGGTAATTCTTGTGGCTGTTTCGTAAACTGCATCATTCAGTTGCTGATAGCATACTAACCAGTTCACATGCCGCTCGGGAATGGAGTACTAGACACCTTAATAAACAAAGTGCCTGTTGAGCTGCATATTCCGGGTTATCGATATTTCGGACCAGGAACCGAGCTACAGAAACGTCTAGCTCGCGGCTATCCAGGTATAAATCCTCTAAACAAAGCTTACAAACAACACGATATCGCCTATAATAATTCTAACGATTTAACAAGCCGTCATCAAGCAGATAGAATGCATCGAGATAAAGCTTGGAATCCTGTACGCTCGAAGGATTCAATTGTAGGTATAGGAGTTAAGAAGAAGAAGACGAAGGGGTGCTCGTTTAGAGGTAGAGTTTTAAAACCCATTCGAAAATCTGCCAAACGTCTGCTCAAAGATGGTAATCTGAAGAAACTTAGTGATGTCAGTCTATCGGCCGCTAAAGAAAGCTGTTAAGGTTGCCGGCGGCAATTACCTAGAATCATTCCGATACCTAAAACTGGCGGCTTTCTCCCACCGGTCTCTGAGCTGCAGGTGGTGCTAGCGGTATATCTAAAGCTGTCAACGACGCTTAGGCGGCGAGGAAGCAATTGAAGGAGGCTCAACGTCATAACCAAACAATGGAGGCGGTGGCTCTAAGGAGTGGCACAGGACTTTATTTGCATCCTCATAAGAAGAGATGTACTAACCATATCCAAAAACTTATAAACTTGAGTCGGAGAGCATTAACCGATTCCGATCTGAATAAGTATGCTAAAGATGTACCATTCTTTAGAGGCGTGTTTATGCGTGATGCTTTACCCCATAAACCGCATCTTAATGAGTGTGCTATCGTGAACCTTGACGATTTTAGAGGAAGAGGTGCTCATTGGGTTGCTTTCAAGAAACGAGGTCATGCTGTCATCTACTACGATAGCTTCGGAGATTTAGCGCCACCACTTGAAATAATTAGATATTTAAGAGGTTTTAAAATTAGATATAATTATGTAAACGAAAAAAATTGTAATTCATTTATATGTGGCCATTTATGTCTAGATTTTCTATATAATAAATAGCTAGAAATGTTATTTGTTTATTTGTAGTCATGTCTCAACCGTTAACATTGAAGGGTGAGGGAAACGTGCTCAGTGCAACGTACTTTCCGCCAATCGAACTTGATCCGAATTATAAGTATCGATTAGGATTGTTAGGATTTTACAGTTACAATTCTATACGAAATATTCATGAGGGTAACAACAAGTTTTGCTATATTACGAAAACTGGCGAGCATAAAAAGATTACGATTTCGAGTGGTGTATATGAAATTGTGGAAATTAACAAATTTCTACAGCGTAAGATTAACCAGCATAACACGATCGACTTTATATTAAGAGCAAACAATGATACGCCAAAATGCGAAGTTAAATCTATACATAACGTAGACTTTAGAAAGGAGGATTTTATTGGGCGCATACTCAGCTTCTCACCTAACGTTAACAGAGCAGGCCACACCCACGAATCTGATTTGGATGTTCAAATAATTCACGCTACAAATATACATGTAGAGTGTAATTTAACCGGAGACGCATACAGGAACAGTGAGCAGTCGCATATAATCTTCGAGTTTGACATACACGTTCAACCAAGTTATAAATTAATCAAGGAGCTGGCTACAGTTATTTATTTACCTGCGCTTACACGACGTATAGATAACATGACCTTGAAGTTGGTTGATCAAGAGGGTCAACTAGTGGACTTTGGTAACGAGAAAGTAACTATTAGATTGGAACTGAAAAACGTATGGGTTTTAAGATTTTCGGCAGTAGGTCTCTACCTGCAGATGAGAGCACATCGTCAATCGAAGACGACGTTCATTTTCTACAATATCTCGGCTATAAAGTATTAAGACGTATGGAAGAAGCGTTGAAAAGTTTATTCAAAGGGGTAAGGTACGAAGATATATTCGTGGAATGCGATCGTCGAACTTATCACCCGTACACAACAAACGCATAATCTCACGAATAATCCACATATCTTCCTCTTCGATGGGATTCGTTTCATTTTAGACGACCAGGTGGTTGAAACCGTACGTTTACCTGGTATTAATAGCGCCATTAAAGGATATTGCTTATATACTACAGATCAAAGTACTTGTTTATCACATGCAGGATGGAGTCCACAAAACAAGCCTCTTCAACTGTTAAACAGCACCAAGACCGCCTTCTGCGATTCCATACTGCTCAAGAATGTATAGGGATTTGCGGAGGGTTATACAAAGCCGATGCCGACTGCTACACCGGTGAAACAGATGTTAAGCTCAATTTGAGGTTACGTGGAAAGTTCCGTATGTAATTCCGAATTATGCTATGAAGCTGTCTATCTATCAGAAGATTAATAAAAATTCACCGATACAAGTTGCGTTTCACGCTCGAGATTTGCACATATCCGGCCTTAGCCGCATCAACGTCAATGGTTTGGGCGGTGAAGAGCAGTACTGGCTTTCAACGTCCTCAATGGCTACTGGTTGCTTTGCATACGAAGAAGCGAGATAATTATAGGAAGAGAGTGCAGCAAAATTCGATTACCTAAATATCTTGAATATAAAAGCAAATATTAATAATAGAAATGATCCGTATGAGCAGCAAAATCTCGTTTTCGCTGATAACAAATACGTGGATACTTACCAAGAATATTTAAACTTTCGAAATCAATATTATAATTCGCTCTATGCTTAGTTACGAACAATTTAAGAGTCAACCGATATTTATAATTAACTGTACTCGTCACAACGAGAGTATTCATAATGTAGTTATTGATTCGAAATTGGAAGTTGAAGCATCTTCGGCCTTTGTCGCCGATACTTCGGCATACTGTGTTATTTTGCACGATGTATTAATTGAGTATGAACCATTTACTAGCATTGTACGTAAAATGTAATTATCATATGAAGATGAATGAATTTGTGTATTGAATCATAGTAATAAAATACTGTTTCACATAATATGAGTTTTATTTTTCACACCTGTATCCCATATATTTCCTATATCAGGTATATCCGTTTGTTCAGCGTCCATATCGTTAAATTGCTTTCAATCAACTACTTATTTAACTACGTTACCACCCTGTTTATAGCCAATGTGACGTCAAATTAAATGAGAATGAAGCTTAGCTTCATCCCCCATGCTATCTTACATTACCTATGTAAGCGATAGGAACTGCATGCCATTCGTTTATTACCTGTGCTAGCGATAAGCAGAGTATGCGGAAATTATATTGTAAGTATTTAAACGTGTTTTAATTATTTATTCATTATTGGTATTTCTTAGATGGACCGCATAGTCTCTGAGTTTGAGACGATGATTGAAAATATTCGACGTGTAATTAAATATGAGTTGTTACAATGAAGTGCCGAAAATTTGCTTGCAATATGGAATAAGTTGCCCCATTGTTATCAGGATAGACCATTACGTCCTAAAACGGGATGTTGAAGCATTGGAATAAATCAATCGATGCTAATCAAATAGATGGACCACCTCCTCTAATGTTGATGATTCTGTATTTTACCTTTCATATGAATTCGTTGTAGGAATAAACAACAACTTCATACATTATAAACATTATTTTATTATTATAATATTTATATACAATATGTACATTAATATAATTATAAGAACACGATGAGGATGATTAGACAGGTTATCCTATAAATGTAATTCATTAATTTTATAATGCAGAACAATAATAAAGACTTACCTGTATAATTAATTAAGGATAGTTCATTCATCATTTTGGCTTTACCAATATCTACGTCGCTTCCATAAACCAACGCAATTTGTTCAATGCACTGCTGAAGACTATGCACCTTCTCGTCCGTTAGCTCTTTCGTTATCCTCTCTCCGAGAAATATAGTATGCCCTTCTGTTTCAACGGTTACCTTTCTACCATATCTAGTGTTTATAATTTTTATATCTTTTAGCCGATATTTATAATCAATAACCATATCAGAAACATTTAATACAGGCTTAAAATTACCTGCGCCTACTAAGCTTAGGTGTTGTAGAAGTGTAATATAAGTAACTGAAGTTATATGCCGATTGCAACTAGTATTTATATCGAATTTTATCAATATATGGAGAATATGGTTTCCGGTTTCATTGTTCTATAAGAAAATAGTCACCCAGATGTAGAAATTTTGCACAATTATTCAATTTAAACCATTGTCTTCTTTAATAGAAATGATATATGTAGTTTACATATAAATTTTGAATAGGTCTGATAACAAAACGGACATGTCAGCGCCAGATAACCTTATTTTCATACATTGTAATGTTTGTTAATATTGGAATAAATAAGTTCTTTAGGATTATATTACATAAAATATGTATTTCTTAGCTTTAGTATTTTGGGGAGGATATGTGGACAAAAACTTGCGAATTCCAAGTTTATAATTTTTATTACTAAATGTATTAATTATTATTTATCCAATTTTAACAAACGATTATATTTAGAATGTGCGCCGGAAGTTGTTTCTGTATTATTTCAAATCAATAATAAAACTGTATTTTAATTGCAAAATATAAACACTGTAACTAGTATTGTAATTGTAACATGTAAGTACATATAGTGCACATTAGCAATAATTTTTTAGAATGCGCGCGGGACGTTTTCTTTTCAACTTATTGAATACCTTCTCTTTCTAATACCGTCTCTCCTTCCAACCTGAAAAGCTACTCATTCACTCACTATGATGTCAGCTTAAATATCTATGTAAACACACAGGAAGTTATTACATACATAAAGACAAAATTTTCATCGATTGGGGCTTGAACCTTGGTGGCGCAGTTGGTTAGCGCGGTACTCTAGCAAAGTACAGGCCGTAGGTTCGAATCCTACCGAGGTAAACTTTTATTTATGTATTTAATAAAATTAATAATAATTTTATTATAAGTGTTTTGTAACTTTTTTATTATATATGTTACATTTATTTTACGACGAAACGTCGTCAAAAGCATAAACTGTGAAATAATCATCACTAATGTTATTTCTAGATAAACTTTATATTAAAATTTTTCAATGTAAATTGAATTTTTATTTAATGTATTGGGTATTAATTATTTTAAAATATAATGCAATTACATACAGCATCATATGATAATGATTGTTGTAATTAGCTTTCTAACAAATGCATATAGTTTTAGTTCATAACATCAAAGTATTCTCTATAATTTATTACCTTATTAGTATCACATAATTATCGACAACATTATTTTCTATGTATTACTATACGCTTTAATTAAACATTATTATTTTCAGCTAAATCTTTAAATTGAAATTTTCCAATGTAAATTGAACGTTTATTTAATGTTTTAGTATTCATTATTTTAGAATAAAATGCAATTACATACAGTATCATATGATAATGATTTCTAGATTTAATTGATTGTTGATATTAGGTTTAATATATTTAATTAACATATATTAAATATTTATCAGTGAATGCATTATTTTAGAGACGCGTATATTGTTTTCCTTATTACTCCGAATGCGGTCTCACTCTGTCATCAACCATAATTGAAAAGCTACTGATTGGCTCCCGTGACGTCATTTTATATAAATTACTCAGGATGTTATTTTTAGATAAACTTTATATTGAAGTTTAAAGTATATTTAAAATTGAAAATCATAGTTTATTACTTTAAAATACTGTAATTAGTATTTTAATTTTAAAAATGTGTACAAATGCAAGAGCCAAAAATGTAATTACATGTTTATTATTATCAAATGCAGTAATTGGAGCATTTACGGGATGTTATTAAATGATAAAATTTGCTTCTTTAGAGTTTATATTTATTATTAAGCTCATGTAATTACATGTTTATTATCAAATGCAGTAACAACGTAACAAATTCAAATAAATTTAATTCATAACATCAAAGTATTTTTTATAATTTATTACCTTATTAATACCACACACATATCACCAACATTATTTTCTATTTATTACTAAATGCAATAATTAACTTTCAATATAATTTTTGTATTTACAAATACATAACATAAAAGTCTTTTTTCTAATTTATAAATAACATTATTATTATTTTCGGCTATTTTATTACTTTAAAAACAATAATAAAGCTGTATTTTAATTGTAAAAATGTAATTACATTTATGGTGTTATACGCGCCGGATATTACTTTCTGCAACCAAATGAAAAGCTACTCATTCTATCACTGACGTCAGCTTAAATATTTGCGCTTATATCACACTTTTTACTTTTCATATCTAAAACCCTATTTGCTCAGTTGATTATATGGATATGCATAGATTCATAACTTGACTTGCTCGAGTTCGAATCCCGGTGCAAACAATTTTTTCAGGCTTTACCCTACAACTGGAAGTTCCTCTTCAACAGCGACAAACAAGATGTCTGCAAGGCCCCGCAGATTACGACATCTCAACAACGCGGCGCCGGAAACCAACACATCAGGAGGCTCTGAAGACCTCTAAAGAAGCCCTAAGAAGCCGGCGAAGAACCTACCGTAAGCCGCCGAAGACGTCCAGAGGCTGCTGAACAATTCCATCATGACGGCACCGGAAACCAACGCACCAGAAGCCGCTGAAGACATTTAAATAAGACCTCAGGAGCCGACGAAGGACCTACCGGAAGCCACCGAAGACGTCCAGAGGCTACTGAACAGTTCCAAAATGGCGTCCACGTCTCTCATAGGACAGCTACTGGGCCAACCACCTTCCGGAACTCAATAGGGGGCGAAGTCCATCCTCACATACCATTGGCTTGACGTCATTACTCCTACCGTTAGGAGGAGCCATTCCCTCTTTTCCCATTGGTCCTCCAATCACAAACCTTCGGCGGTGGCGGGGCTTAAGTGCTCGCTCATGCCGCTGATTGGCCTGACGTCATTTCCTGAGCCAGAACCCGCTTAGCCTTACTACTATTCATCTAACATTTCAATAAGTAGCATTACTGTTGATGAAGTAATTTTGACCATTCGTAAGCTAAAAAGTAAGTACACTACTGGGACAGATCAAATTCCAGCGTTCATGGTAAAAGATTGTGCTGCTGTGTTTCCTATTTAATATTTCTCTACATAGCAAGGTCTTTCCTACGTTATGGAAAGCTGCTAACATTTGCCCCATCTTAAAAAGTGGAGAACCCCAGTGAAGTCACTAACTATCGACCTATTAGCATATTAAATAACTTTGCGAAAATTGTTTTTGTTTTCATTATTACAATATATGGAATATGGATCAGTGGAAGAATGTTCTATTCTCCGACGAGACCAGAATTGCTTTAAAGTGTCCCGATGACCGTCAGCATGTGTTTGTACACACCCGAATGAGCGGTTTACTCCTTGTGTTCTTGTGGAAACTGTAGGTTACAAAGGCAGCTCATGATATAGGGCAGAATTTCTTACGAAGCTCGTACAGACCTGGTGATCTGTGATAGAAGCGGTGTAGAAACTCACAGGTATGTATTTATTCAAGACCATCTTATTCCATTTGCACCATTTATTGGAGACAACTTCGTATCAAGCTATACAACGCACGACGACATGTCGCTCGAGGGATTTTGCAATGATTTAACGAAGTTGGCATCAGAACTTTACCATGGCCGGCAAACAGTCCAGACCTCAATCCGATAGAGCACATATGGGGCAATCTAAAACGTAAGATTCGTGCACAGAGACCAGTTCCAACCACCATTAGAGAGCTGAAAACTGCTGCATTGCAATAATGGGTTAACATCCCACACGCTGAAATTCAAAACGTAATGGATGCACTTCTCCGTAGGGATCTTGATGTGATTAGGGCAAGAGGGGGCAACACTCGTTATTGAAGTGAACTTTCCTGTATCCACTATACTTTTTTTCACTTATTCCGAATTTTGTTTAAAATGTCGAAATTTTCAAAACTACTTTTTCTTTTACTTTACATGATTAAACAAAAACTTTCAATTGATTGGCATTGTTTCGGTTTTTTAACATGTACTTAGACAATAAAAACTAAAAAACAATATTCTACAAAATTTTTCGACCAAATAGCAAAACATAGAGTGGGCGGCTAAATTCTCCTGCTGAGTGTATACAGGGTGTATTTTAAAATCACCGACAAACGAAAACTGGAGATTCTATGATTCAAAATAAGACAAAAATTATCATAAACGCTTTTCCGAAAATTCTTCCTAACCGAGATACTGGTTGATTAAAAAATATTTTTTTAAAGATTTTTTTAAGATTCCTCAAAAACTACAAAAGATATTACACTGAGATTTGGTACACCTAAATGTCTAATTAAGCACAATTAATCAGGTGAGTTTGAGTCAACTGGCTCCATCCAATAGCATATAATATGATAAGTTAATCACATTAAGTTAAAAAAAAAACGCACGCCCCTGGTTGTTTTGAAAAAATATTTTTTTGTTAAATTCAACATTTAATTCTGCAAATAAAATCATACTTAGTATTTTTTCGATTCGGCACCCGTTTTTGAAATATTTTGCATTAACATAAACGACTACATTATTCAGTAATAACCAAATTAAATAAATCAGAGAATGCTTTGCATTTGACATTTACGTAGTTGCATTTACGCGTGTATTGTAATTCATTGTTTGTGACTAATTACTGTGAAAGAATGAATTATTCCAAACGAGAACTGGTCGATATGAATTTATGTTATGGTAATACTAATTGCATTGCTCGTGCAGCTGCCCGACTTTATGAACAAAGATTTCCAATTAGAAGACATCCACATCATACTACGTTTAGAACCGTTCATCGTAACTTGTTAGAGTATGGAAGTTTAAAAGGACAGAAAATTTCCGGACGAAATGCTCGTATCAGTTGAAATTGAGGAACAAATTTTAGTTAGAGTTTATGAAAATTCATCAATAAGTACGCGTAAGTTAGGTTTAGAATTTGGTGTGTCGCATAGCAAGTCCTGGAAAGTTTTACAAGAAAAAAATTTACACCACTTTCACCTACAAAAAGTGCATGCATTATTGCCTGCTGACCATCCTCGTCGAATGAATTTTTGCGAATGGTTTTTAAATAATAATGCTGAAGATATACAATTTGTTAGAAACTTATTGACCACTGATGAGTGTATTTTTTCCCGAAATGGAATAATAAATTTGCATAATTCCCACAAATGGTTAGATGAAAATCAGCATCCAACTGTAGTTATAGCTCACCAACATAGATTTAGCGAAAATATTTGAATAGATATACTAGACGATCACCTAATGGGACCTATCCGTTTTGACGACGTACCGTTAGATGTTAGAATGAACATGTATTTCATACATGATAGTGTACCACAACATTCTACACGAAACGTCAGAGAATTTTTAAATGCATGTCTCCCTGGACGCTGGATTGGACGAGGAAGTGAAGTACCGTGGCCGGCACGATCGCCCGATTTAAACCTATTGGATTTTTTGTGTGGGGTATCTGACAACTCGTATCTATTCTGTTGATAATCGAGAGCAACTTTGGAATCGCGTACAGATGGCATGCGTTGATATTAGGGCTATGCCACAAATTTTTCAGCATGTTAGGTTTCATTTGCTAAGAAGAATACAAGCTTGCATTCAAAAGGAAGGAGGACATTTTGAACAACATGTATAAAAATAATTATTGTTTGTTTTTGATTCCTTCAATATCGCTTTAATAATGTACCTAATAGTTAACTGCGTTATTTTTTTGTAAAATAAAACAAAATTTTGATTTTTATTGAATAATGTGCCGAACCGAAAAAATATTAAGTATGATTTTATTTGCAGAATTAAATGTTGAATCTATCAAAAAAATATTTCTTCAAAACAACCAGGGACGTGCGTTTTTTTTTACTTAAACTGATTAACTTACAATATTCTACGCCACTGGATGGGTCAGTTGACTCAAACTCACCTGATTAATTGTATTTAATTACACATTTAGGTGTACCAAATAATATCTTTTGTAGTTTTTGAGGAACCTTAAAAAACCCTTAAAAAATTATTTTTTAATCAACCTGTATCTCGGTTAGGAAGCATTTTCGGAAAAGCGTTTATGACCATTTTTGTCTTATTTTGAATCATAGAATTTCCAATTTTCGTTTGTCGGTGATTTTAAAATACACCCTGTATATTCTCGCATTTATCCTAGTATAAAAAGAATGATATCAATCCACCAACACGGGTTCATGGAACATAGGTTTACAGTTACGAACTTAACGTATTTATCTCATAAATTAGCAAGCGAGTTAGACAATAGAAAGTAAGTTGATGTTATATATACAGATTTCAGCAAAGCTTTTGACAGTGTTCCTCATGATATACTTATGGCTAAACTAGAAAATTTTGGATTCCATTCTTCCCTTCTTGTCTTCTTTAAATCCTATTTAAATACCCGTGTACAACGTGTTGTCTACAACAATAATAAATAAGGTGACATTATAGCCACATCAGGAGTGCCTCAAGGGTCGAACTTGGGACCTTTACTCTTTCTTTTGTTTATTAATGAGTTTCCAAGCCAAATAGTTAGTGACGATTTATTGTTTGCAGACGATCTGTAAAACATTTTCCTCAATAGCATCTAAATCTGATTGCCAATTCTTGCAACAATAATTGGATAAAGTGTTTCAATGGTGTTCTTTAAATCATTTGCCGCTAAGTGAGACTAAATGTAAGGTTGTTTCATGTTCTAGAAAATGTCAACCAATTCATTATGCGTATGTGGTTGATGCAATCTTACTTGAAAGAACTGAATTGATAAAAGACTTAGGTATTAATTTTGACAGTAACTGTACGTTTTCTCAGCACATTAATATCCTAACTCGTTCAGCACTGTCTACACTTGAATTTATAATTAGAACTTCTAAATAATTGCTTAACAGCGATATTTTTACAACTTTATTTTTTTTTTTCTCTTTTGCGTAGTAATTTGGTTTCCTATATATATAAGCATCATATAAATAAGATTGAAGCTATGCAAAGGCGATTTTTGAAATATGTAAGCTTTAAGGAGGATGGTGTTTATCCGGTTAGAGTACATTGCTATAATTTGTTACTGGCTAGGTTTAATTGTTGGTCCTTAGAACACAGGAGATATATAACATGTTTGATATTTCTCCATTACCTATTGTTTTCATTCTACAAAACTACGTACAAATGTGTTGTATAAGTCTCCCATTATAAATTTCGGTAAAATTTATAACAAGTATTATACAGATGTAGATTTATTTAACTGTCACTTTATATGAATTATTAAATGAAAGTAATTAACACTTAACTTTTCTATTCTTTTTTGTGTGTGTATAGCAGCTACCTTTTGTTATTACCATTATTACTGAATGATTTGTAAAAATCAGACTTTGTTAATTAATCTTTATATAGATTATTGTACACTGCTTAGTTTGAATTAGTATTTTTGTCCTATAATTGGAATGTTTGTTCTGTTGGACAATAAATATTATTATTATCATTATTTTTATTATTATTATTATTACTATTATTATTATTATTATTATTATTATTATTATTATTATTATTATTATTATTATTATCTGTTTATCAGATAATCATTAACAACAATTACCATTTTCTACATAACTTCATTTCCTTTACAATACTTAAACAAACCTAAAACCAATGAATAAAATTTTATTCAATGCTAAAACATAAGTTTAACTATCCATATGTAAGGTAGATTATGACACAAAT
Source organism: Vesta saturnalis (assembly GCA_036346205.1). Lineage (NCBI taxonomy): Eukaryota > Metazoa > Arthropoda > Insecta > Coleoptera > Lampyridae > Vesta > Vesta saturnalis. The sequence continues at coordinate 741,365 of JARFJB010002210.1, read as the reverse complement.
CTTGTATATGAATAACTTTAAAGAAATCAATCAAATGTGTCAATTAATCTATTGTAAATTTTAACATAATAGTTTAGATAGTACTTTAAATTTAAAAAAAAACGCGTTTCTGATTACAACGCACATTTCTTTTATAGTTTGTGAACTTGCTGTAATGTAAAAGTTAATGACTAATCTTAACATAATTAAATTATAAACCAGAAAATTCATTACAGCATCATCATTCTTTGTTTACGTCTTAATTAACACATACCTTGAAGTCGTACAATTTATTGGTCGGATAATTAAATTTTGATAAATTACGTGTGTCGTTATATTGTTTAATTTTAATTCAATCTAAGGCGTTTTTACCTACGAGAATAGTTTTTAAGAATAATTGAATTTTAGTTTCCGTAACAATGATGACTTTATAGGTAAAGGTACAGGTATTGTCAATTTTACAATTACATATTTTTCGTTAATATATGAGCAGGGTTCTCTCCTATCATAACAGTGGGAGCATACGTGTGACCGAAGAGCCCATTAGGCGTAGTTAGAGACACGATACACATGATTACATAATAGCGTAACTGGCAATACCAGTAATCTCCGTAAAGATACTTTTGTTTGGTAGTGAATATGGCACTTGCTTTTTAAAAGTGCTAGTTTCAATCATTCCTGACACAATTTTGATACCTTCATACAAAGTATTTAAATCGTTGCCCTTACTACCGTTAGGCATATTTCTGCTTTGAGCACATTGTTACAGGCTAAATACCAATTAGAATATCCAGCCCGTAAAAGTAATTTGTGCCACGGCATAGTTCAGTGGTGTGGGCGGGGTTCTTACTTAATCTTATAAAAGGGCATTCGCCACAACTCTAAAATCGTAAAAATCGGGTAAAAAAATTGTCAAAAAGCACCATCTGTTAAAAAATATTTATAGCGGGAGAACGTCATGAACAGATCTTAGCTGGGCCTAACAGGAAACCAAAATGTTCACTCAAAAATAAACTGCTCGACTACTAAAAATTCTACTCCAAAACATTTACTCGACGTTCACCTAAATTTCAATTAAATTCTAAGCTTGATATAAAAGCTGCAAAATTACGAAATTAAAACCCCAGACTTCCTAAAATCTCGCCAAACCTCAACGCAAAAATTATTGTCTCAATTAACCAAAAATAAATAAAAATACGATACTTATTCTTCAATTTAAAATACTGCAGTAGGTATGTTCATTCCTATAGAAATAACTTCATAACACGGAGACTATTCGCAATACCCTCGTATGCACAAAAATACAAACAGATGTTCGGTCAACGACCGACTTACTTTATAAATAGGTTACGTTATTTCACTTAATAACTCTGATTTTTAATATAATTATTCTTAAAAAAAAGCACTTTAATTCTATTACAACCAGTCATAATTCTATCATACAAATATGCTCAAATTAAAAAAAAAATATTGCATCAAACCTTTAAGTGTTACGTTATAATTAAATACTCGCTGATAAAGCTTCGAATATGATTACTTGTTCCAAATAAACCGAAAACTATTGACGTTGATGTAATGATCTATTTAACCAAACAAACACAAAAAAACGTAAATAAGATGCCGTATAAGAATAGGTGTTCACAGTTAAATTCACATTTTAAAAAAACAAACATTAAATAATACATACGTGCATTATAAATAAACCAACACTGTAATACCCACAATGATCAAATTAGAATTACCTGGATTATCTAAAATTGCATTGAGAGTTTCAAAACATTTCCAACCTCTAGATTTTCGGAAAATTTTATTCTTAAATTGACCTAAAATGGTTTCGGTAGGATATAACTCGCTATATAAATTTGTCCGTATAACATACATTAAAAATACACATAAAGAAATTTAGTTGAATACGTTTGCATTGCAATTGACCCAATAAAATAATCAGACGTTCACAAAAAAAAAAGGAAACGTCATATTCAACCGTTAGTTTAGGTACCAACATTCAATGAAATACATACAAGAATTTTATTAAAATCTGTAAACCACAGTAAGAAAATTAAAATGCACCAAAATAGTTTACCTTATCCTTAACCCTGTACTGCATGAATAATATCCAAATTTTCAAAGTATTAAAAAAAAATTATTTTATTGTATATCCAAGTTAAAAATACGTTTTTTAACACAAAAAAAAAATGTTTAATCCCCCGGATACAAAATATTCATTATTCCCTTATGGGAACATCATGCAGTGAACGAGAAACTTGTTGTGTTGAAGATTGTGCCTATATGGGAACATTATGCAGTTAACGAAAGTCTTTCTGTGTGCCAAATTGTTACCATATGGGAACATCATGCAAGATACGAGAGGATGATATGGGTATAAGAAATATAAAAGATAGATAAATTCATAGACGATTTACACAAATGAAATTAAAATAAAAAGTATATGGCACTTACGTATTTATTTGGTTAACAAAAATATAACATAAAAATAGAAAAAAACAAAAAGATTATGCTTGACGTCAATAATACGGTTGAAAAGGAGATATTACAAAGACAAAGACATAACATTGTAACACTGTTCGATAAAAATATTTTTTATTTTGTATGAAATATATAAAAGCAATTTTTCGCGTTACTGCTACAAAGGTAAATTTTATATTTTTCGCAATATGCACGACTCTTTTCTTTACAACCTGGTAGTTTACATCGTTCCCTTTTCTCACTCCATAGTAGAAAGTGAGCAACTTGATCCAGTTTCACATCTTGACAAGGCATCGGACTAGAAACCGCTCGTTTACATTTCTGGTCAATCTGATGTTGTACTTCGTTACTTGGGCGCCCAACAGGTTTTCTAGAGACACATTTATTTCCATGGCATAGAATTTCTGCAACCTCACTCTCAAAGTCAAACAAACTAATAGGTTTGTTTTGTACTTTGCTTTCAAATTGTTTACGTCGATATAGTAACCATGCGTTAACGATACACATATCCATAAGGTGGAAAAAAATTTTGAGATACCATTTTTTGGAACACAAAATGGATCTGTACCGTCCAATTAGTGAATTTAACAAGTCAACTCCGCCCATGTACTTATTATATTGTTTAACAATTTGTGGGCATGGAACTTTCTTCCTTTGCTTCTCTTTTGCAAACCAACGGTCTGCCTCTGCTAATGGTTCTAAGGCAACAAATGATGACAACAAAGTTACAGGCTTATTGTCATTCCACCGGACTGCACTTAGTTCCCATCCTTGAAATACTGTAGTTTTCTCGATGTAAGATACTCGTTCATTTTTAACATTTAGTTCACAATTGGGTAAACGATTTGAACGCACAGTACCAATACTGTGGATGCCCTGTTCTAGTAAAAAAGCCTGAACTTTCAAGTGTGTGAAGTAGTTGTCATAGTACACTTTATGGTTAACGTGCCGAGGAATATCCCTGTAAAGTCTTACAACAATATTTCCAGATGCACCACAATCGACTTCTCCATCTTTCATTTTATTACCAGCTGCCCCTGCACAAACTTCAAAATTGTATGAAAAACCTGATATCCCTGACAGAACATATACTTTATAGCCCTACTTATGTGGCTTTTTGGGGTTATATTGTTTTATAGTACTCCTACTTTTCGTTGGGATAATTTGTTCATCCACAGTAAGACACTCTTCTTTTGGAACTTTTGAACATTGTTGCTGAAGCTGGTTTAAAAGTGGTCTGATTTTCCACAGCTTATCAGGATTTCCAGTATTTGCTAAATTGTCAGCAAAATGTAAATTATTTTTTATGTCTTCCCATCTATTTACTGGTAAAACAGAAGCTACCTGAGACACACGATACTTCGGATTCCAATACCTCCTACTACTTGGTAGTTTTATAAGAGACATAAAGAAGCACATACCAACAAATTTCTCTATATCACTGAGAGTATACTGTACAGGTCTATTGGGATTATTTTGTACAGAATATAGGCAGGTTTCTCGTACCATCAAGTCAAACACAGTTTGAGGGACAAGGAATCTAAAGAACTGTACCATAATTTCCTCAGGTAACGTGTTATTTCCGGCAAATTCTGTTGAATCGGGATAAACTTGTAGGTAATTGTGTTATTCCAAGTCAGTGAACTTGACTTCTTGTATTCCTTTTTGACGTCAATAACACCTTCATCCGTGCTATTACATTCATCTGTTAAATCTTGCAGATTATGATCTATGGTTTTGGCTAGATATTCATCACCAGATTCTCTACTTGTATCACGACCTTCACTTCCCTCTGGAATAGGTCCACTTATTGTTTTACCTCGAAGGAAGTACGCATGCTTGTGTAAATTATTGTCCTCCTTTGGAAATGACCTGTAATCCCTTGTTGATTACCGCGTTGTTGCAGGAGTTTGCCAATCTAAAGATTTATTATGATGACTTTTATTACTGCCTACAACTTTTGTAGTAGATTGCTTTTTTTTCACATGCGGTGTTTGTCTAGAACTATTGTCTTGGCTCTTTAATTCATTTTCATCCTGTAGATCCTTTGCAGTAGAACTAAAACTTCGAGTATATATTTTTTTTCTGAATCAAATTAGGTCTTGTTCAGCAGGAGAGTCTTCTTCGCTATCTAGCTCTTTATCGAGCAATTGATACATTCTTTTGGAAGAAAGTTTTTTGGGTGTTTGTCTCAACACTTGTTTGCTCTACTTGACTTTTTACTGGTGTTAAAATGATTAGTTGAATTGCTTGTTCATTATTGTTTTGATTATCCTGTGTTATATTAATATTGTTTTCAGATTGAACATTATCAGCAGTTATTGGTAGCACTTCCATTGTGTGATATTGAGCTTGCAGCTCGCAAACGACTTCAACAGAAGAAAGTGGTATTGACGTATTACATTCAGAAATGGGTTCATTTGTATTTAATTCCCCAATCCAATGTTCTGTTTGCACTGATTTTGGAAGCTCAAAAGTGGGCAGTGCCGTTACTTCTGGGTTGTGAACACTCTTTGGTTGTTGTTCATTCTGAGAATATGAAGGTATATCGCCAGTTAAATCCTTAATATTTTATGCCATGACCATTTTCCATCCCCTTCTGTGCTCAATATTAGCTGTAGTATTTCCAGAATATCGGTTATCCTTTTCCATTGTTAGCGATAAATAAATCTGAAGCAAAAAGTAAAACGTAACGTTCACTCAAACTCGATGCTTGAAATCAGTATGTAGGTATACTATAATTGACTAACAAGTGCATGTAGTTCCTTATTGGATACAACATATTTTTAAACCATTTTTATGTTTAGTGCACATTGTTCCCGTTTGGGAACCTACTAAACAAACCATCGTTTTCTATTATCTGCATAACCAATCACTAATAAACAATGTTCATTAAAATTTTAATTTAGAATAGAGTAAAAATATTACTTACATACAGTTCTCGAGCACTACACGCTGACACACTAAATATCTTAGGGAAAGGTCACGTACTGTTTTAATAAACAAGTTAAATCTTGAAAAACGGTTAGCGTGACTCCAAACAATCACGTGGTGTACAATACACTGTAAAAAATTCAAAATAGTGAGAGCCTTGATGTTTTTAATTGGAATAATTTGTTTTGTTCCCAAACGGGAACAGTATGCAATAAAGGGTTAAAATAGTCCCCTTTTGTTGCACAATCTCGAGAATGGCCTTGGCGGCGGAAATACAATCGAGGTAGAAACTGCATTCGCTTCTTCCATTATAACTCAGCTCGTAAATACTTCTCTAAGTTGCGTTTTGATTGATATTACAATTGGTTGTACGTACAAAAGTGCTTAAACTTCCATAAACTCTGGTTACTTTACTCTACTATTTACAAGTTCTGAATATCACTTATTAATTTTAAATGCCAAAAGAAGAGAAGAGAAGCTTTTTATTTACAGCGAAATATTTATGTGGTCAACTGTACACACCAAGTCAACAAAACTAAAACCTTGAATTATTTTACTTCTGATCCGCACTCAAAGTGAGATGGAACTAATCCGGGAGGCGAGAAGTCATTAAATAATCCTCCAATTAAGCGCAACCAAAAAAAAAACTTCCACGGTAACTTCACTTACCCTCCAGGTAAGGTCCTAAAATAATTCACCACCTCCAAACCAACAGCTCTCGGTATATGCGCCAAAGCGCACACGAGCCTCGACGTTAGGGCACCATTTCAAGGCTGACTTAAGCTAAATTCATTTCCCGCCATTTTCGAATCTGTCCTTACAAATTACATAAATCTAAATTAGTCTATTATAAAAAGAATCGCTTAAATTTTTCAACGCTCGACGGAAATTCGCCCTTCTGAAAATTGCATCGACAGCTTTCCACGCGCCAAACGGGATGATCTCACGTAATTTTTTTTTACTTTAGTTTATATTGTTCTAATAAAGAAATCCATTTTAACTCAACATTACAAATTCTAATGGCAAAGATACGTCAGTTTAACTACATATTTATTATAATGATCAACAAAATTAACAAATTACGACAACCTATTATTTACGAGAATTAATAATTTTCAACAAGCTGGTAAAAGTATTTCACGATCGATCGATAACAACATGTGCATCATATCTAAATTTTACACTTCCCATTCAAACTTGTCAATTAGACCAAAAGCTTTATTTCGTTTTCTAAATACAAGACTTTTAAATGGGGTTAATTTTTGTAATCCTTTCAAATTCTTTCCGAATGTGTGAAAAGGAAAACAAGCAACGTTTCACTCCGAAGCTTTCCTCCAAATTTATGTCTTATCAAATTTAATTACAAGAATTATGGTACGTTTCAGCCGCACGGTACTACAAAGCAACTCATAATTTCGATCAAAACGGTAAATTTCGACAAAAACACGGCCACAATATTCAGACCAGGCGAATTTCTTCCAATTGTCGTGATCCCCTATTGAAGTTGCTTACAAGGACCACCAAAGGATGTAACGTAATGGGGAATTAAATTTTCAGGAAACAATTCTCGTGAACGTTTTTACACGTCCAAACCGCACTAGACGTCGTGTATGCTTACCGTAATAAGCGGTTTGCCAAGCCAGCTACAGTGGAAATGAGCGTGGTCGATATAAGGAGTAAAGTGATTCAAAAGTAGTTTCCAACACCTTACACTTACCATAAATCTACAAATCACAAAGCTCAGTCCGGGGAAAATTGTCTCCAGCCGCCACCACAATCTTAAATTTTGCTAAAATGAATAGTCTTAGGCGGATTGGTAAATTAATCCTACCTGACTGTGGAAGACAGGATTGCAGCTTACTCATTAAAACCATTCACCATTCAAATTGAACCACACTTCAAAATAAATTGATCCAAAAGGTTAAGAAAATTCTGAAATACACGGGTCGCCGTAGTCTTATTGAACACACCCTGTACAAATCGTAAGACGTTAGTTTGAATACCTTTTAAGTGTCCCTCGTATACCTTTATATTTCTAACTCTTATAAAACTTTGAATTAAATAAATATTCCCAATTTAGAAAATTCTAAGTAAAATAAACAAAATCGGTTTAACAATAAATTGTTATCTCAACAAAATGTTCGCTGATTGCTGAATAATTCAAACATAGAGCGGTTAGTGTTTGAATCATCAATAATGTCTTTATATTTTATTACTGCTTTATCTTTAATAGTATATTATGAAATTAGTTTGTAATGCGAGGGATTATGGCAGGAGTTTTCATTATTACTTGAGCGGACCGAAAGCAATAATGGAGACGAATGCCAAAATCCCGCATTAGAAACGCATTTCATATGCCGTTTTGTCGTCGAACTAGCCACTTTGAGACAGAATTTAAATGAAATAATAATTTCAGATCGTTACAAATAAAATATCATTTCACACGAGTTCATGAACGGTCTTATTATAGTTGCCATAGCTTTGCATTATAAGCGTCATTTATTTTTTGCAAATAAACAAATTTTGTAAAAATGGATTCAGACGTGTATGAAGAAATCCTTGAAAAAAGCAGAAGAAACTGAGTTGAGTCTTACACCCAAAAAGTCTGAAATCATTTATAAGAAATAGTTCGACAGATTTATTGAGTGGATGCGCAAGAGTAGTAATACGGAAACTGTTACAGAGAAGGTTTTGCTTGCGTATTTCCTTGATCAGGTAAGTTTATTACATCATTCATTACAGGTAATTATTCTTTGTATTTATTTTATTAGTCGAAAGACTACAAATCGTCTTCATTATGGTGCATGTACTCCAAATTAAAATGTATGTTATGTCTCAAAAAGGATGTGAACATCAGAAAGTATTCAAAACTTTCGGAACTCTTGAAAAACTGTTCTGTTGGGTATATACGAGAGAAGTCATTAGTGTTTGCAAAAGAGCACTTAGTTCATTTTTTTCTCGAAACACCCAACGACAAATACTTACTAATGAAGGTAAATTTTCACTCTTAAGTTATTCTTAATAAATATGATATGATTTTAGGTAGTTATTTGGTGTGTTTGGCGGTTGCAGGCGCATAGAATTGTACAGTCTGTGTGTTGAGGATATTAAAGAAGAAGGTTTTGTCTTTGTGGTTTATATTAGAGATAAGAAAACACATAGACCCAGGGTTTTTACCATACTAAACGATGACAGTAGAGTAAATTATATTGACCTCATTAAGTTTAAGACCGAAGCATGTGAGGACTGAATGCCGATGAATACACAGGACATTCATTTCGTAGAACTTCTACCACAATCTTGGCAGACAGTGGAGCTGGCATTAGAACTTTAAAACGGCATGGGGATTGGAGAAACGATACTGTTACTGAAGGGTAGGTGGCAGAGTTCATCGAAAACAAGAAGAAAATTGGCAAAACCTTAGGATCTAGTAGCGTACAACAAATGAGTAACCGACAAATATCTATATCAACACCTTCAAGCAGTTCAATCGAATGCCTTCTTGGAACTTCTGGGGGAATTTCAATTACCGGAAATTCTAATGGTACCATTAATATTTAGTAAACATTAGTAAACAATAATATCTTTAATATTACATTAATTACAGATCATATTCTAACTGTAGTATTAATGTGAATAAATAATTTGTTCAATTTCTTTGTTTGTATTTCGTCGTCAAGACGACTATATTGCACAACATTACAGCACGCGTGCCATTATTATCGATTATGACATTAATAACGAAGGCATTCTAATGCTAGTCGACGACAAAATCGTATTTAGGCATTCATTAAAAGATTTAAACTTTAATACTTCAAAACTGCAAATTATTTTGAATAAAAAGAGTAATAATAAATACTTTGTTAGTAGTGTTCTGCATTAATATTTCAAAAATAAAATGAAATTTTGTGATCGACCTGGCTCATTACGCAATTTCCAGTCGATCCCTAAATTCGAAAATATGCAAAGACTAGTTTCATTTATCAGAAGGTGTAACCAGTTAGGCACACAATTGACACAAATAAACGACAAAATAAATTGAACAGTGGATGGATATATATATATATATATATATATATATATATATATATATATATATATATATATATATATATATATATATATATATATAGAGAGAGAGAGAGAGAGAGAGAGAGAGAGAGAGAGATGAGTGGAATTAGGGTAATGTAGAAGGGATAGGATTATAAGGAGTTCATATTTGACATAGCATTTATAATAATGGAATTTTAAAGAAGTTTTATGGTGTATGATTATGTACATATTGATTAAATACATGTGAACAAGACTTTATGGTACTTGCAGTGTGTCATTTTAGTTATGAAAGCAATTAAGTATAACAGATTTATACTGAGGTATCAACAATCTACATAGAAAGGTTGTACGGTTAAGTTTGTAATAAATAAATATGTAATTTCACATACAAAACAGTATAATTCAAGCTTATAAGCACATTGCAGATATTGATTACATGGAGTATTCTAATTATAATACAAAGAACATGTACAAACATCAATTCAAAGCATACAAAATCTGCGAGTGTAAGAAAGGTTATGATACGGAGACATGTAATTGTAATCTCACAGAGCGCGTGATTTAAAAATGTGAAACAATTAGAAGTATATTAGAAACATATACAAGATCATTATTTACATGTGTGCACAGTGTAATTAATCCAATAAATACAATTTAAGCAAAAAAAAAACTCATAAACTAAGATAGTTTCATAAAAAGTGCAAGTTGACAAAATTTGTGATTATAAATACAGATAAAGGTGTAAAATTGGCAGAGACTTATAATAATAACGCGATTTTCATGCATAGAAAGTGATATGAACGTTCGAAAATGCAATTATGCGAAACATTATAAAAGTTAGGTTAAACCAAAAAAAAAATGAGAAATTTTACAAATTTAAAGTTCAAATGGCACAAACAGAGCCAAAATAAAATATAAGCTTACATAATAATAGGTTTGCCTTGTTGACCAAGAGAGATGAACAGCAAATATGTAATTTTAATACAAAATTATAAAAATTAGGTTATTTACTTAAATTAGATATCTTGAGATAGTATTTCTCTAAAAACGAACAGAAGAATCAAGTGAAATAAATGCCTTTTTATGTAGTTTTGGACGCAGAATATGAATATGTCCTTGTTTCACCTGAAAATTGTAACGTAAGCTAGAAATTAGTATTTCAAGTTGGGAATTTTTCATAATGCAAAATAATTAAATGAAATATATGTCTATAGAAGCAGAATTTAGGCAGGAGTTCAAAAATGCGAAAATAATTGAAATACGAGTTAGATCAAGAACGTTATGAGCAAAAATAGGTTTTTTTAGCAAGTTTCAGTTTCGGTTTGGTCAATAATGGACCTTTATTTCATGTGTACATTAAAGCAAAACAATGTAAGATTTTGGTAACCATGAGAAGCTATAAAAGGATTTGTTCCTGGTTTTACACGCTCTCTGTCATCATACATCAAGTGCATAACATGTAGAAATTAGTACATTTCGCGTTTAAATTTAAATAAATCGTTTTTTTTTATCGTGATAACTGCGGGAATTGTAAAATCAAGAACAAGCGAACGAGTATAGATACAATAATAAAAGCTAGGTTAGCATTTAAGATTTTCCGATTGATGTTAATAGTGAAGAATATTGTCGAACTTCGGGTGATGTTCAAATTTTTTTTTATTATTATAATTTTTTTAAATTCCAAGTTGGTGTTTTTTTTAACCTCGCTTTATCTAAGATAAAAACTAATTATCACCAGCCGTAACTAAAAAAAAAAGTGTTTCAATCAAAATTTATGAAAATTTTAAATTAATGCGCCCGACAAAATATTAATTATATTATTCAGTATAATTATTAAATTAAAGTGCAACGTACCTTCATAATTAATTGAACAAAGAAAATTAATGAAGATGTATGGAATTAATGGAAGTAAACATTACATTCAAAATTGGCAGTGCAGTATCAACATTATTACGGAATACGGAGATATGAAGATCAACATAATTTGGGATAGTTCATATTTAATATTTGCAGTTCAAATAAATTACTTCAGCATATGTGAATCATTTTTTCCTACTATCGTAACCAGAAAATTGCTTTGAACATTTATCATTTGTGTATTGTGTTTCTATGTATATTTGTGAATGATTTTGTACAACGACGTGTATCTATATCTGAAATGGCGAAAGACAAACATTAATTTAATAAACAATAATTCTAATGTAAATGAAATTAAAATCATACTTACAAATCGGCAAATATTGTTGATATTTGACATGCAATAAAGACCCATATCCCCTTTGAGAGAGCTTCATACTGAGCTATAGCTAATTAAATAGGATTCTAGCGAACGCCCCCACATTCTATAAACTTCATTTTTGAACACGCATCAACTTAGTGAAGTTCAAATTATTTCGTGCAGTACATATTGGAATTGCGATAGGACAGGGTACTCCCATCGTGAATGTTCTAAGCCCCGTCAACCACTTCTTTTAAGTGTGGTAGAAAAATTAGTTACAATAACCCTTGTGTTCGTTGCAATTCAAAAAACTTGCGTTACTTCTATTTCTCGTTCAGCTCCAAACCCTGCCAGTGAGGTACCGAAAACCAATCAACGAAATTTGAGAATCAATCGAAACCAACCGATTCAGGTAAACAACTACAACCCAGCCCAAACATTTTGAGTTCCTGTTAATGAGTGAAATAATTGCCTTTTAACAGATAATTCTTTAATGTCTTCGTGTAGAAATACAGTTGCTCTAGTATGTGATTTCCTTCTATTTGGCAAGACTTTATCTTACTGTTAAGATTTTTGGACATTCGTTATCTTGTCTTATTGATAGTGGTGCAGCAACTATAGTTATAGGTAGCACAGGTTTAGAATTTCTTGATAATAATAAAATACAATGTAATATTAATCCTTCCAATGTAGTAGTAAGTACAGCTGATGACACTGTGCAGCACCGTCTTGGTCAGGTTTTATTACCGTTTACTAGGTGGATAAACTGTTTAGTGGTGCCTTCTGTATGTGAAAGTATTATTTTAGCAATGGACTTCGGTTTCTTACTTGGAATTAGGTTAGATTTACGTTTGAAAGCTCACAGTACGTCCCTTTCAACCAGTGCTTTTTCGAATGGCAGTGTTGAAAACCTTTGTGTATATTCCGTTAAAATGGTAGAATCTTACGAATACCTTACCCCAACAAAATCTTACGTTAGAGAAAACTATTTTAAAGTTTGGTGAATTGATTTTAGATAAACTAGGTCGTACTACATTAATTGAAATACTTATCTTTTTTGTGGTTTTTTAAGGCATATTTGTATATTAGGTTACACAATCTAAACGTTTCGATAATACTTACAGTTATGTTCGTCAGTAGGCATACTATCTTCTAAAATTGTTAAAGATGCTGAAATACTTATGAATTTTCTTTTAAAACTCAGATTTCAACCAGTGCTTTTTCGAATGACAGTGTTGAAAACCTTTGTGTATATTCCGTTAAAATGGTAGAATCTTACGAATACCTTACCCCCCAACAAAATCTTACGTTAGAGAAAACTATTTTAAAGTTTGGTGAATTGATTTTAGATAAACTAGGTCGTACTACATTAATTGAAATACTTATCTTTTTTGTGGTTTTTTAAGGCATATTTGTATATTAGGTTACACAATCTAAACGTTTCGATAATACTTACAGTTATGTTCGTCAGTAGGCATACTATCTTCTAAAATTGTTAAAGATGCTGAAATACTTATGAATTTTCTTTTAAAACTCAGATTTCAACCAGTGCTTTTTCGAATGACAGTGTTGAAAACCTTTGTGTATATTCCGTTAAAATGGTAGAATCTTACGAATACCTTACCCCCCAACAAAATCTTACGTTAGAGAAAACTATTTTAAAGTTTGGTGAATTGATTTTAGATAAACTAGGTCGTACTACATTACTTGAAATACTTATCTTTTTTGTGGTTTTTTAAGGCATATTTGTATATTAGGTTACACAATCTAAACGTTTCGATAACACTTACAGTTATGTTCGTCAGTAGGCATGCTATCTTCTAAAATTGTTAAAGATGCTGAAATACTTATGAATTTTCTTTTAAAACTCAGATTTCAGTTCAAAGGAAGAACGGTTGCTATGAAGCCTGTTATGATACTAGAAAACTAAATAGTGTGACAAAGAAAAATTCTTTTGGTTCAGCTAAGTTTTTATCTTATACTGATCTATCTAAAGGCACTGGCAAATTGGTTTAGACAAGGACTCGTGTGCAGAAATTGCATTCACTACTCTAGGTAAAGGTCTTTTTAAGTATGTTGTGAGGCCAATGGGTCTTGCCAATAGTCGACCTTTTCCTTTATTTTTAGATTTTGTTGTTGATCAATATGGTTTACGTGCTGATCCTTAAATAGTTTTAGCAATCGTTAACTTCCCTAGCCCTAGTAATACTACCGAAATAAGGCGTGTTTGTGGTTTTATAAGCTATTGCCGTAGATTTGTTAAGGACTATGCCCAAACTTCAGCCCTCATAATTCCTTTTTTGAAAGGAAAAGCTAAAGGTCAAACCAAAGGTTAAGTGGACTGATGGGGCCGAATCCTCGTTTCAGCGAATTAAAGAGCGAATTACCTCTGCTCCCGGTTTTATGCCTGCCCAAAAAGTTGATAACAAATTTTACATTCAAACTAATGCTAGCGATTTCGCTGTAGGTGCAGTATTGTTTGTGGAACATGATCGTTCTGAACGCCCAATTCCTTTTGCAAGTTGCACATTTACTGATGCTGAGAAAAAGTATGTAGCTACAGAAAGAGAACTTCTCAAAATGATTCTTGGTATTGGACACAATCGTGATTACGTTGAAGGTACAGAGTTACCGTTATTTCAGATTGTGCAGCATAACCTTTATGAGCCAACTGGTCGATTAGCTAGGTGGAATTTTGGTTTGTCTCAATTTACATTTAATGCTCAGCATCGTTCTGGTAAACAAAATAATATACCAGATGGCTTGTCTCGTGCAAAGGTACAGAATTTGTGGTGTAATGCTAGGGACTATCACCATACCTAAAGAGTTAGTATAGTCATTGGGACTGCTATTTCCTCGTACATTAAAGACAACTATCGCGAATAGAGTGATACTTTCGAGGTTACCACAGCAATTCGTATAGCTCGTCAAGAGGTTACCCAATCCCCCCCCGGGCGTCTTTAATGTTTGGAAGTCATGTTCCAGTGACCTCTTTTGGTCCGAAGAAAATGGCTTTCTTCCCATGATGAAGTCAAGGAAATATTGTATAAAGCATATACACGTAATAAAAAACAGTACAATTTGCGTAAGCCTCCTTTAACTTTTAATGGTGGTGATATGGTGTGGAAGCGCACTCTTACCTTATCTGATGCGAGTAATTCGCATTCTAAAAAACTTGTCCTGAAATATGTTGCTTGAAAGGGTATTCAATAATTCTCCTCTAGTTTATGAACTCCAAGATTTGAATGGAAAGAATGTTGCCCAGTTCATGTCAAAGATTTCGAAACCCAATTTTTCGAATTCTGAGTAAGTTTGTATATAAGCAAATATGGTTTATTATAGTTAGGTAGGATTAGTATACATTTTCAGTTAAGCTAGTTGTCCCTTTTAGGTTTAGTTCAGCTTGTTTAGTTAAGTTTAGCATCCCGTTTGCTGGTATCGTTATAGTTTGTTTGTGAGTGTATCTGTAGCAGCAAATGTAGTAAAGTTATTTTATGTTCGGGTTATGACAATAACATGGTTTTTTTATCGTCTATAATGGGTATTTAGCTACATCAATTTTTGGTTTATGCGCAAGGTGAAGCTGAGATCATTTCCGTTCGTTCTACGTTCCGATGTAAATGGTATCTTAAGTTTACTTCCCTGCATAAGCTATGCAACTGCTTGTAATTACATTTTTGTATTAATTTATTATATTTAATAGGGAAACTCCCTCTCCTTATATTAAGAAAGTTTCGTACTGTTTGAGGTTGGAGTGTGGTTCTAGTTCATGTAGAAGGAAGCGTGATAAATGACGAGGGCAAAATGGCGTGAATGATGATGCAATACGTTATATCAAATAAAAGTTTGAACTGGAGATACCATATGGTTGTGTCATTAAATATGGAAACAGGCAACGTTACACCCGTTACTAGTTACGTATGCTGCTAGTTATTCCCGCTTTAGTAGCCAGAACATATCTGTACTGATTGCGCTGGGCCGAGCATACCTTACGTTAACCTTTAAGTTATTAGCAAGTGTTGGAAGTTTCCTTAGATTTGCCTCATCGTATCGTCAAAAAATGAAGATCTCGACAGCAATTCAATTCTACATAATGTATTAACTTTATTTTGAGTGAATGTGCAAGTAACTACGTATTATTTTCGGCGCAAATTAGGTTTTTATTAAGTGGACAAATCAGATGAATTGATTTACGATCATTAAAGTAAAGCTGGTCTAATATTGTTTCGGAAGTTTTAATACTGTTATAATGAAAACAAAACAGCTAACTTCGGTTAATGTTTTCTAAGATAAAAGAAAATTTGGTGTATAGCATTACTTCAGTTGTACTTTGTTAATATAGCTCAAACTAAACTTGGTTATTACAATGAAGTTGTACAGTTTGAATCACCTTTCGTTTCCATATAATTTTACGTAAATATAGTTTATATTTATGTATAGCTTATGTATCGGTTAGGAATTAGTTTACTATCGTAAAGATTTGAGAAAGGTTAAGTTTTGTTTTGTTTGCTTTTATGCTGAAATTAAACAGTAGATAATAATTTATTTTATTAAATATACAAATAAATGCAGCAGTTGTGTTGTTTACAGCATTTTTTGTTGTGTTTTATTTATCTCATCTAAAATTAGCGTCGTCTGACGATATGCATATCTGGAGTATATCAATGGATATCTCTGCCTCTTACGATCTGACAAAGGAAAGGGCTCTCAATTTGCATTAAGTTTCGTAAGTAAAGTACTAATCTAGGAGTGGTACAAACCTACCTTTCTTATGTAAGCAAAATATCTCTGTGTTTAAGTTGGCTTCTGAGTGGAAGATTTTATTTGTTATAAGGATTCAATCATAAACAGTGCAATAGGGCGTTTTTTAACATTAAACAAGTATTGGACAAGGTCTGGTACGCTCCGTTCATCGACCAATTCCGTACGCTATTATATCTCACTTCTCCAAACTCCTACTCGTATATGGCAAATCGGTCAGTATGACTCACCACCAGAGATATCCTTATCATGCCTTACAAATATCCTTACATACCACTACAGACAAGCAAAAATATAAACGCAAGATCACACACACCCCATTCATTTTACTCAACTTCGTGGCAACGTCCCCAAGCAGATGGAAAAACTTTGAGAAACCAATACCTACACCCTCCACATCTTCTCATCTGATGATGTACATTGCAAAGACCTGGCAATGAATACGGAATAACCGCGTATAAATACACACCCTGAATCGAACAAACCGACGAATTTAAACCACACATGTATATTAAACGCACAAATATACGTTACTCTCACGTAAAAAGACATACGAACTGTAACCATTTAAAATAAATCCTTACTTTGCGACAAATTGTTATTTATTTGACCGCCCGGTATGCTTAATTTCAAAAATTGATTGAATTTAATAAATTCTTACACAGCAGATTAGATACAGTTTTATTAATATGTGAAATAGATGTAATAAATTTACTTTAAATGCTTGTAATTATAATTACATTAGATTTTGAAACATTAATATAATAATTATTCATTTAGTAACAAAACATTCCATGTTCAAATAAAAGTTTCCTTATCAATCCCACCAAACGCTATATCTTTTGTTAGCACTATTGCAGTTGAAAAGTGAGGATTAACATTGTGAGTGCGTATGAGTGAAGTGCGTTTTACCGACCGGTTTGGGTAAGCTTAAATACTTTAATTAATTTGATTACATTTACACCGTAATTTTGAGTGTGAATGTTTGAGTACGAATGCACAATTTATAGATTGTCGACTTATTGATTTGATTTTCTTAATGCGTTGGCGATAATAATCCGGATTGAATTAAAATTTTTAGTAATTCGCCGAAAAACAAAAGAAAAAAAGGATAGCGGTACATCCTAATCAGCTGATACCGCGACTGACACAATTGTTTGCGTTTTCTGATATTAAGGAATTGTGCAAATAGCGTTATTTTGGATTACAATTTTCAGTACCTAGTATTAGAACCGATATTCAGATTTAATCTAAAATTTAATCTGCCAATGCTCTAACTTGTAATACTTTGTAATACTTTGCTAGCAAAGTACAGGTCGTAGGTTCAAATCCTACTCGAAGTAAACTATTTATTTATGTATTTAATAAATTTAATAATAATTTTAATATATATATATATATATATATATATATATATATATATATATATATATATATATATATATATAGGGAGGATAAAATGAAGGTAACAGAATACAACGGAGTATATAAATTTATAAGCAAGCGCAATGTAGTTCTGCTATCTTTATAGCGAATTGAGGAAAAGAACTGCAAAGAAAAACCTCACCGCTTTTTACAACAAGGATAACACAAATAAAGTACCAGTATTAATTCATAAGTACCTATATCAATACGTATTCAGACTCTACTGTTATTGCAAGATCAAATTGCGATCACCCTACTATAACTTTAATAGATCAATGTAGTAATAATTTAATACAGGCCTGTATTTCATAAATGGTGATCGCCGAGTTGTACAGTTAGCTAACTATAGTATAAGTAAAAAAATATCACAAGTTAAGGGTCTGCATTTACAATTAACGAACCAAAAGGTAACATACTTCATAACGGTTTAAATTTGAAGAAAAACATGGTTCCATAGTATGCTGTATGACTTTCAAAGAACGTTAATTATTTTAACAAAAACTGTTACAACAGAAGACAAAGGAGTGCTTAAGACGCATAATCCGGTTTCTTATACAGGATGCTTTCTACAGTCCCAGCAACTTGGGAATATTCGAATTCATTTTTATTGGAATTTTTAAATGGTATACCCTGTAATTAGCTATCCTATATTGTTGAGATTTTAACCCTCTTCAACTTTTGTTGAGGTATCATACTCTTTTCCTTTAGTTTTGGTTGAATACTCATTTCTTTAACACATTTGCAAAAAAAACGTGCTATGTCTATTGATAGTTTAATTTTCCTGTTTTGCATGAAAGCCATGGACAAATTTTAAACGTCGAATTTATTATTGATTTAGCTATCACTTGTAATAAGGTTGTAATAAATTTAAGTATGAACACAATCCGAGATGGTTGACATGATTTTTGTGTTGGGCAAAAATGCACTATTGGCTAAAATATTGTATCAAGAACTGTATCTCGAGAGAAGAGAAAGGGCATCTGAAAGGCTTATGCAACGTTTTGAGAGGACTAGAAGTGTGGCATACAACAAAGTTAATAGACAAAAACGATCAAGAACCGCAGAAAACGAACTAAATATTCCTTAGCATTGAATGAAAACCAGCATATTAGTCAAAGGCAGCTATCGCAGCAGGTGGACGTTGATCGAAGAACCGTTCAGCGCATCCTGAAAGTCAATAAAATGCATCCCGACCATATACATTTACTTCAAGAATTACATGCTGATGACTACTAAGAAGGCTAGAGTTTTGTCTGTGGGCTCACAACAAAACTCGCGCACAAAAGAAATATTGATCATTTGGTGTTGTTTGGAGATAAGGCTACTTTTCACCGAAACGGCAAAGTTAACAGGCGTAACTTTCATTATTATGCAACAGAAAATCCACATTTTTGTAAATATAATACCTAAAACCGGTGGTTCTTAAATGTTTGGGGAGTAACAGGAGAAGTGGGTTTGGAATTTAGCAGAATCATCTGCCTGGCCCCTTTGCTCAAAGAGCAGTTGATTTTCACAGGAAATGTGGTTTCTTCATGATGGGCACCGGTCGATCATCAATTTTTTTAACTGCAACATACCACAACCGTTAGAGTCAAAGGGGAGGACCCATCGCGTGGCCACCTAGGTCGCCAGATTTGACGAAGATGGATTTTTCTATATGGGGATTTGTTAAAGAACAAGTTTACACAGCATCCCCGAGTAAAATTCGAATAAGAAATTATTTTCTCAGTATAACTGAAAAACTCGAAATTTAAGTGATTCTTTTGAGAGACGTCTTGAACTTTCTATTCAAGAAAATGGCAGACACTTTGAACATTTAATTAAGTAAATATCTATATTAGACGGTGTATTAATAAATTTAAATTAAACTATCAAAAGACGTGGCATGTTTTCTTGAAAATGTATTAAAGAAATGACTTTTCCGCCAAAAATAACGGAAATGATACCTTAACAAAAGTAGAAGAGTATTAAAATCTCAACAATATAGGATACCTAAATACAGGGTGTCCCATTTAAAAATGTATTTGAATATTGCAGGGCCTGTAGAAATCATCCTGAATAGGAAACCGACTTATGCGTCCAATGAGGCGCTTAAGCACCCCTTTGTCTTCTGTTGTCTCAGTTTCTGTTAAAATAATTAACGTGCTTTGAAAGTTATAGCGCATGCTATGGAACCATGTTTTTCTTCAAATTTTTCGACTTAAGCAGACACGTCCCAATTTAATTTAAAACGAATGGAGAAAATTTTACGAGGGGGCCTTCCCTCTCTATCCATCTAGTTGTTACATTCAGGGCCCTTTGCATGCTCTCTCTGGCTGTACTGAAAAATCTCCCTTCTACTAGGATGACCATGTCATCCTCGTATCCTAGGGGTAAGAATCCTTCGTTACTGAGGTCCACTAGCAGCCATCCATGACAAGGTTCCACAGTAGGGGAGATAAAACTCCGCCCTGTGGGCATCCCCCTGCCACTCAGACTGCCAGAGTCTCGTTCGAAGCGTAGTGTACACCATCCTTCCTCTTAACATGCACTCTATCCACCTGAAGCACATTTCCTCCAAGCTTAGATTTCCCGTGGCTGTGGAAATATGGAATATGGAATGATAATAATAATAATAATAATAATAATATTTATTCAATCGTTAGACCACAAAAGTGGAATAGATTAAGTCAAAATATGCGTACTATACATAAAATTAAATTTAAGTAAAGTCATTGGTTAACATCTAAGTACATATGTACAGACAATGAACTACAATAATAGATAATATAGGAAAACAAATATTAATAAATAAATATAAACACAAATACAATGTATATAAAACAAAATAATTCAAATAATGTAGCAACTAGGACTAGAGGTTATTGTTTTTGTTTTTGCAGCAGTGAAAAACATTCCTCCACATTATATATGCAATGTTGCATTAAAAGTGACTTTATATTACCCTTAAATTGCATGAGAGAGCCACATTGCTTTAAGGATTGAGGCAGATAATTGTAAAGCTTTACACCAAACGAGGAAGGAGCTTTTGCAGTCATATTGGTTTTATTGACAGGATTACGATAGTTATTCTTTTTCCTTGTATTGTGTACATGAAAATCTGAGTTTTTTTTAAACTGGTTTTGATTCTTATAGACAAAGCATAGAAGCTCCAGAATGTATAAGCTTGGTAATGGCAATATATTATATTTTGTAAAATAAGGTCTGCAAGATTCCCTACTTTTTATACCGGCCATGGTTCGAATTACCCTTTTTTGACTTAGAAATACTTCTTGCGCTAATATTGATAATCCCCAAAAACAAATACCATACAACAACTTTGAATGAACTTGACCATAGTAGAAGGAAATTATAATATGGAATGGAACTACATACTTTAAGGATCTGATTTGAAAGCAAGAACTATTAATTTTTTTTATCAAAGTAGAGCAATGCGTTTTCCAATTTAATGATTCATCGAGTTGAAGACCGAAAAATTTTACTGATGGTTGTTGTAATACATCTGTATTATTTATACTAAGTCCATTACTTAAAATATGTTTATTGAAAGACATAAGACTTGTTTTTGAAAAGTTTATGTATAGCTTATTTTCTATAAACCACTCATTTAGGTCCTCTAACAGTGCATTTGCCTTAGATATCAAATCATCTGGCTTTGTACTAGATATTAGAGCAGATGTATCATCAGCATAAAGATATAGCGAATAGTTTAAGAAATCAACTATATCATTAATAAAAAGCAAAAAAAGAGTTGGACCTAGTATGGAACCTTGATATAATATCGAAGGCTCCTTCTTTGTCCAGGAACGCCCCCAGAAGGATCTCCTTGTTTTCTAGCGTTTTTCCACTCTCCTGATCAGGCAGTGGAGCGCTGTTTGTCTTGATGGGCCTGCTCTGAAGGCAAATTGGTCGCGGTGGAGTGGTCGGGTTAGTAGCACGCCGTCCCTGATATGCCTATAAAGCAGTGTTTCTATTATCTTAAGTATAAAGGACCTAAGACTAATTGGTCTACATGCCCTTGCCTGAAAATAACTGGCCCGACCACGCTTGGGTATAACAACCACCCTGGTTAGTCTCCATTTTCTCGGAAGGTATTTCATAGACAGGCTGGCTCTTAGCATCTTGCATATTCTTCTGAGCAGAAGGACCGGTCCACTTTCCAGCATGTCAGGAATAATTTCATCAATTACCTGTGATTTATATGGATCGAATGGGTTTACCGCCTATTTGATTTTATTGAATGTAATGATTTTCCTGGCTATTACCCAGTCTGCCCTTGATGCTGTTTCCAAGGTCATTCAGCCCTTAGTTTTGCCAGTCAGTCGGTGATTGATCTAACATTTCCGAGTTCGGAAAGTGTACCCGAGATAACTCGGTCATAGTATCCTTTCCGGTCTTCGTACAATGTCTGATGTCTTTTATCAGATTACTTATTGAGCACTGAGTTATCTTAGAGAATATCTTGGGGATCCTGGCACATTCTGGAGTCGTTTCTATTTCCTCACAGTGCCTTCTCCATGACAATCTTTTGGCTCTCCTCAGTGCTTTGTTGTACTCAGTTGTGGATGTTTTATATTCATCCCAGCTGCCTGATGCTTTTATCCTATTTAAGAGCTTTCTAGTGTATACCCTCATTTCCATAAGTTCTTGAGTCCACCAGGGGACTTTCCTGTTAGAGACCCTCACGATTGGGGGCAGATTTCCTTATATGTAAAGATAAACGTGTCTGTTAGTTGCTCCACTTCAATCTCTACATGTATATTATTCACTATCGAAAACTGAATTCCCGCCAATTTACGTTCTTATTCCTCCTTATAAAACTCCCAGTTCCTTTTCCGCGGGTTTCGATAACTTTCTACGACGCGGTTTATTCCGGTGATTTCAAAACATCAGATACAAGCCAGTTTTTAACAAACTTACTTACATGAGAAGTGCCTAATGTTATACCAATTAACTCCTTCCTTCGCCTTGTTACGAACGAAGGCTTGTTTTCCCTATTCAATTTGTCTAAATTACATGCCATAATGAACTCACCTCTGGGGTTGGTGCTGGTACTTTCCCCATACCATATGGTGGGAGTTTGTGTCACAACCGATGAGCAGTTGCTCTCCGTTGCGTCTGCAGCTACTGACCAGTTCCTCCACTTCACCAAGGGATGGTATCAGAATAGAGGTACGCCGATCCGAGTATTAACTCCCTCAGGCTCTCTCTATCTCAGGTGATCTTTCCCGCTACTAGATCATGTGAACTTCATGTGAAATTCATTGGCGGTAATATCTGTATTCCTTTTTTGGTTAGTGTACAGCTCCTTAGGTCTATCAGTATCCCTACCGTAAGTTAGTTCACCAGCGATTGCTCCAAGGCCTAATACCTTACCTCTGTTTATCAAGGGTTCTTGTACAAGGGCTACATCATAGACCTCCGTCAACTTACATAAGGCAGCCGAAGCTGCCTTACTGTGCTGGAGGTTTACCTGTACTATCATTATTATCTTCTTGGACGGTCTGTATAGACTTGAACGTCACTCTTCTTATCCCATAATAGGCCTGGAACCGAGCCAGTTCAAGGAAGCTATAAGACGGCCCACTCATCCAGAAAAGTAGGATGACTCCATCCTTCTCCGTCTTGGCGGTCAGTTTGTGCCAGCGTCCCATATTTAGGCCTGGATTTTGACAACTCGTCCCTCTGATGTACCTGGTATCCACACTAGTGCCTTGCGTCGTTTCGGGAGGTCTTTAGCCTCGACGACGGTCAAGTCTAACCCCTCCCAAAATTCCTCCATACTTTTCAATGGTTACTTTAGCCAGTTATTGGTATTTTCGTTGTCACACCTGATCCATACGTTTGTTCAAGATCAGATCCACTTGCCTCTAATCTAGTAGGGTGTCAGGATGACGTCTGTCTACCATCGCCATTCTGAGCCCTTTGACTGCCTCAGAGTATGATCCAGCCTGCACATGGCTCCTAGGTTTGTTGGAGGCTTTTTTCTGAGAGGAGGGAGTAGAGGAGTCTGACTGGGATCTGCTAGTTCCTCCGCATTTCTCCTTTTCCTACCGCTCTTCCAGTTTTTTCTTCTGGGTTGACTCGTCCTTTGTCCAAGTCCCAGGCTTGATCTTTTATGTTTTACGGAGCTTCTTTGTCGCCAGTCCTAGGTTAGTAGTCCCTGCCTCCGTTATCCCAATGTATGACGATCCAGCTACAGGTTTGTGAGGTAAGCCTGATTCATGCGATTCCAGGAGTACGTGGGAAATAAATAGTCACCACGTCAGGAGCCCCTGCTGACGTGTAAGACTAAATACAACGGGGTTGCGCCCGGTGACCCGAGGTTAGTTGCTGGGAACTGATCAACTCTTCAGTTATGCCGTGCAGAGGCACGATGCATCCCCTAAACGCGCACTATACCTGTGAGATTAGGGGAGCGTTTTATAGTGGTGCACTCCACGCGGTTCAGACCCCGGCCACTGCCAACACATCGTTCCTTAGCCACGTCCTGCTAGACTCGTTGAAGTGCACACAATGGTTGTGGTACGGAGACGAGTGGCGCTCATTCGTCTCCAGCTCTGAGATCCCGAGATTGCCACACCCGTGTGTGCTTTAAAGGGTACACGTCCGGGGACGAGGAGAGAGAAAAGGAAATGGTCTCTCACCTGTCGCTGGGAGTCTGACCAGATCAAGAGTTGGAGCAAGGGTGTTCCGACAGAAAATAGTTAAAGTAAGGGAAATCACTCAAGACTAGTAGAAGAAAAGTGTACTTCCAGCTAAAGGATACGCAGGGTTGTCATTCCTGTACTCACTATTTACGAGTCCCCGCGTGAATTGATCCGCGACACCGTATTCTTAAGTGCTAACAGTGGCTGTTTAAGGCCACGATCACATATTTCGGTGTTGGCCTTGCATCCCTACGATCATTTGCAAGGTCATTCCATACCCGCCACATGGGGACGCGCCTAACAGGTAGTTCAACCCCTAGGACAAAGACTTCTTGCAACTTGTTATGGACTTTAACACGGCATAGTCAGTTTTTCAATCGGACATTTTCTATTTTTACAGACATCATCAACTTATTTTTTTTAAATACGGTCCAGATATTTTGAAAACTGATTTTTATTACAAATTCAGCAATGTATCACATTTGATGCTCTGATAGCGTTTTGAACCTTTCAAGGACCATCATCACGAAATTTTTGAATAGAGACCTGGATTTTCAAAAAAGTTTATTTAATAAACTTTCCTTTGTGTTTAATATTTTATAAAATAAGGAAAAGTACCAAAATAAAATATTGTTATTCATGCAACTTAACAAAACTAATGTAAATTGTAAAATTAACATTAAAGTTACCTATTCAAATGATCATTATCCAACACTACTAAAATACATATGTATAATTTCCAAAAAAAGCGACTGATTTTTCCAAGCTGATAAAGAGTTTTTCATGGATCTCTAAAGATAAAATTTTCAAATGTAGAAAAGTATGATATGCTATGTGTTACATACTATATCAACCAAATTCCAAAGAAGCGGAATGTATGTATTTAAACAAACATCCAGAGAGACAGCAGCCTCATAAAACCTCATTTAGGAACATGGTGTATTTAAAAATCCTGTCAATTCCCGTAAAAAATCGTTCAATGGAGAAAAAGCAAATAATGTTTTATTAGCATTTCATATTTTTATTAGTTATTACGGAAAATCTAGCAATTTTTTCACGACACATTGGACAAACAATTGGAACGGCCCATTCTACTGCTCCTTTTATTTTACCAAAAGAAAAAATACGACAATTTTAATTTCGAATTTGTCAGGGACTTCGACCAGGGGATTAAGCGAGGCGCAGAGAGTTCTGTGAATGGTATACCAGGCAACGTGCAGATAGGATAATGAGCAATTTCCGTATAAAATCATTTGGTCGGATGAAAGTCAGGTATCCAATAATGGAATTCTCAAAAGAAGAAATGCTCACTGCTGGGCAACGAAAATCCTGGAGTTTATAAAGTGCGCAGACGCCAACACCGTTTCGGTTTTAGTATGTGGGCTGCAATATTCGGAATGTGAATAATAGGTCCATTTTTCTATAACGGATATTTAAATTCTGAACACTATAGTCTGTAAAAATAAAGATTTTCTAGTTCGGCTTAGCGCTTTATTACTCTGAGACATTGGAAATATAATCCTATTCCAGAAGTTACCAAACGTTTTTAACGAACTCAGTTCGGTACTGAATTCAATATTGCGGTATCTCAAATACTTTTCCAGATATTAATGTTATGTGTGCTTCTTAGTTCTAATTTTGTTTTGTTTTATTTACAAGAATGTACGTTATGTTCTGCATGTACAATTAATATCACTATTAGTAAACAATAAAAACTGGTTTATGCATATCAATTCCTTTTTAATTACCAATTAATGATTTCGTGGTTGCACATTTCAAAATAAATGAATTATATTAAGTAATAAACCTCTGCATCCACACACAAAAAAAACTTTACCTCTCGCGAGCGGTCTTAAGTCATTGAGCAGGTAATTTGCGCTTTCACTTAAGTCGCGTATGTTTCTATTGAAACCCAAACGTTAGAAAGAAACGGCTGTATATTCCCAATGTCTTAGAGTAATAAAGCGCTAAGCCGAAATGGAAAATCTTTATTTTTACAGACTATACCAAAATTTATTAGAAAGTAGAAGCAGCTTTAGCTGATTTACCTCAAGCTGATATTGACGATTATTGATTTTTACAAAATGGTTGCTCCGACACATAATTTCAGAGTCGTCCAGGAATCTGAAAGGTTTCCAGCAAGATGGATTGGAACATATTCGAGAGTAACAGGGCCAGGGCAATCTCCCGATATAACACCTCTTGACTTTTTCTCTGCAGATATGCCAAAAATTATATTTGCCGACACAATATTGAAAGTGACAATTAATTGCGGAACTTAGTTCTCGAAGCATTTCAAAATATTACGCCTCAAATGCTTCCCAATGTTTTAAATTTAACTGTAAGACGGTGTTATTTGTGTTTGCAAAATAATGGAGAACTTTTTGAACAACTATTACTAAAAGTTATAAGTAAGTAATTCTTAGTTTAACTAAAAACAAAAGCAATTAGTTTTTTCTTTTACCGTCAATTTGTTCAATTTCTTCTAATATTAAGAAACTTTATTATGGTGTATGTAATAATCATACGGGAATGTTACTACATCAACTTCTTGAAAATGCAGGTCTGTATTCAAAAATTTCGTGATGATGATCCATAAAAGGTTCAAAACGAGATCAGACTATCAAATGTGATACATTGCTGAATCTGTAATAAAAAACCTTCTAAAATTAGTTTTTAAAATATCAGGATAGTATTTAAAAAAAATAAGTTGATGATGCTATAAAAATAGGAAACGTCCGATTGAAAAACTGACTGTCATTTGCATTTATAACATACATATTCATCATTCACTTTAGACGTTGTCTAGGGGTCGGTGATGCTCTTAAGACGACCCTGAAGCTAGTTTTACTTTAGATGTCATACGAATTTTAATCAACTTTTCTTGTGAAAATTATAAAAAAAATTTGTTGAACAAATTGAAATATTATATAATTTGAATTGTGCATTTAACAAGATTCATTACCTGCTTATTCTTCTCGTGTAAGTATACCATAAATTTTGACAACACTGTATTGAAGCGGATAAACTTAGTTTATTGATAATATGTTTTCGGATTTTATACCATGTGATTTATATATATTGGATTTAATAAATGTAAAAGCTTATCTGGAATGTTTAATTATGATGTGAACAAGTTAAAAACGTCGTACGTTTTCATTAATAAAACAGAAGCAGTGCTTAGTGGCGATTTTAATAATTAAAATATACAATGAAGTATAAATAAATAATTTATTAGTGCTATCTATTTATTTGATCAGTTAAATTATTAAATTTAATATGTAAATTAAATTCATTTACATATTTGATTACATAATTTATACTAAAGTATTTTTTATAGATCGATGGGATATTATGAAACGTGAAAAGTTAATAATAATAGCTTTCTAAGCTCTCATACAATTACACTTGCAACACTGCAAACGTACGTAACTTGCAAATACGAATAAAATGGAGATACCAAATTTTGATATTGGACTTACGTTTACTGCAAGAAAATAGAAACCACATTAAGAAGTATGTCAGGTGTCCACAGCCCGCTGAAGGTCAGAAACGTAATAAATGCTGTTTCCAAAAATAAGTAACTTATGAAGTCATATATCTTTAGCTTGTAAAGTAAAACTAGTGATATAAGTGTGGAATGGTCATAATTTGACATACCGAATCACTTATTTCAACATTCATTAAAATACTGCCACTTAACCTACATATCACAATTTTTATTTCTAGTTGAAGCCGCAATTTTGAGTTGAAAATACATGAATCCTTCTTTAAATAAAGCACTCTGATAAGAATTTTACCTATCCGGAACAGGATTCGGCCATACGCTGTATATCATTTAGTAAAATGAACACATATACTTAAGGAGATTTCAAAAAAAAACTGAACACTAAGAAATAGAAAAATTCCTAACTTAGTAAGACTTTGGTGGCAGTAGATGAAGTACGGCAGTAATTAGTTTCTACTTAGCGAGTTTTATCACATGTATATTTCTCAGATGTAATTTAATAGTGCACTCACCGATTTTAAAAGTCGGGGATTTTTTATATTTTAAATGGCGCATGTTACGCTATTTTTTTTGGCAAATTTTATTAAGATCTCCCATGTAATACATGAACGACAATTATTATTTATTTTTCTAACCTTATGATTGACAATCGCTACAAATCACAATAAAACTTAAGTTGATAAGAATTAGGTTTATACAATAAAAGATTAAAAGGGTGGATAGGGTAAAATGTTCTTTAATATCTTTTCTTTTTAATAGAGACTCTTTGATTCCCACGATTAGTGTAATATGAAAGCGTTGGTTTCAATTTTTAAACTGAAATGCTCCATAACCTACCATAACTTTACCATAAATAATTAAATTTGTAGCACCTTAACATTTTGGTGTTAATAACGATTTGATTAAAAAAATCATTAAATCCATTTGTTATGAACCGTTGTCGCGAAACGACACTTCGCTGTATTATATTTATTCATATGCGAAATTACAAATTAAACTTGTCAAACAAAAACATCAACCAATTAATTAATTGTTTATTGAGGTACACAAATTCGCACCTTAATTTATTTAAATAAAAAAATTTTAAATAATTTTACAGTAACTTGTGTTTCAAGCGATTTTATTGATTATGTGATTGGTGATTTTAATATCGATTAAAAGATAGTGATCGCAAATTTATTTACGATTTCGGCTTTATACCATTTTATTGAAATGTCAAATTTACCGTTTAAAGTAGGTTATAATTTCCTGATTGCGATTAATAAATTTAAGGAAATTTTAATTCCCCTGGTGTATAAGTAATATAAGAACAAAATTTAAGCTTATTTAATTATAGAAATTTTACTTGAGGTACAAAGGATAAGATTGCTTTATAACCATTAGTCTTAAATTACACAAGATTGAACGTTTGGTTTTTCAATTTTGATACAAATTATATGGAAGCAATGATTTTATTTCCAAACTTTTTAACTACATGGGCTAATCGCTAATCTAATAGTGAGTGGATTTTGTGAATTAATTAGAACGTAAGTTTATGTAGGTTTATTGAATATAAGGGATCGGATAATAAAACTCTATAATTTATGAGTAAAATGATGGGCTTTTATTATACAGGCGAGCTTTTCTTCGCGTCACCTTGACCTTGATTGTTTGGCACATAGAGGTGAGCGAAATGAAAGCAATAGTTAGGCAGATTACAGCTTCCGGACGGGTGTCTCGTCTTGCTGTGCCATGCGTCTCGCGTCGGCGGCACGCGCTTATGATCCTCGGGAGCACTCGCACCCCTTGAAGAGATATGGTGGGGATTTACCAAAACAACACTACAAGAGCTTTGAGGCACGTTGCCAGGTAACATTGCAAATGTTGCTCTGGTAGTTATTGGTTGTATATTCGAAAATCTCACGTGTCCACACACGTTAGTGTTGATGTGCTTTAGTTATTCGTGTATGGCTAGTAATAACAGTATGACGCTAAACGAACAAGAGAAAATGTACAATGTAATTCAGAATTCACAAATAAATTGTGTTATTGTATCTACTGATGGGGCTCACATATCAAAAGGCGTAATTCAGGGTAAACGTCCTTTAGCCCCTGCTCCCGATCGTAATTCACCAGTGTATACAAACAGTACAGACATTCGTTGCAAAAAAAAGATTCAGTTTATGAATTACGCGAGTCCTCAACAACCGGCTTCAGTAGCAAGAAGAAACGCTCGTGAACGTAATCGTGTTAAACAAGTAAATAATGGTTTCGCAGCTCTACGACAGCATATTCCCACAAATGTATTAGCGGCTTTTGGTGCTACAGAAAATACAAGTGGAAGAAGTGGAAGTAAAAAATTAAGCAAAGTTGAAACTTTACGAGTTGCGGTTGAGTATATTAAAAGTTTACAAAGGATGCTTGAAGATCATGAAGCAGAAATGACTTCGAAAAATATTATAAACGCAATTGTTGATAATCGGTATTTCCCTTCAAGTCCCGAATCAATTTCACAATACAGTCCGTATCCCACGATATTGCCAACACCCCCATCATCTGAAGCATCAGCGTCACCGACACCATCACACTCATCGGAGATATCAACATCGTCATACCCACCTACTACTATATTTATTCCAGATGGTTATAAACCATTTGAAGCAAAAAGTCCGGATGATGAAGAATTACTTGATGCTATATTTTCATGGCAACAAAGCGAATAAGGTAAGTTTTATTTGCAATTAATGCTTAAGGGTAGTGGTTTTCAATGCGAATTCGAATGAACACACGCCTACTTCCGTAATTCTATTCTAGCAACTTCCTTCCTCAATTTAATAAAATTCCTAGTTTCTCTAGAGATCATAAATAATAGAAAATCGCCATAAATTAGGAATTGGCGCGAAAAAATACATTAGATCAACGTATTTCTTTCAATGTTTATTTTATGTGCATATCAGGTAGGTCATATTATTGAAAGTAAGAAAATGGAAATCTTAGGGGTCGTTTGAATAGGATTTACAAATGCGGTTACCTGTTCTTAAGAAAACTTTGGGGTCCTTTATAGATTTATTACCTGTCCAGTATAACGGTCATTATTATGTGATGCAACAACTTTTCAAACCATGTCAAATTCCATTGTTGCATTTTCCCTTCATTTTCAGACTTTGATTTTACACCTCGGTGCATATTTTTAAATTTGTAAAATAATTGTACCATTGAGAATTTTTTTTTTCGTATTTAATTTACGGAGTAGGTACGTGTAACAATCATAATCTGAATTTAGGGTTATTGTAAGTAATTGGTAGCACAAAAATAAACCAATTAAATTGTAGAGAAATGGTAGTTATTGGTGTGTTAATCCATGTTGTGAACTAAGTATTACGGAAAGTTTTGGCACGACGTAAATTTTCAATATAATTTTTTAATTAGTAACGCTTTAGTGATTAACAAGCGTGCCAGTCTAACTGACACGTGTACGAAAAACGTTAAGGGTGGAAGCGGAATTTCGCTTCAACTGTACTTTAATAATTACTAGACGCATTTAAAAAAATTACCCTTATGCGGATACACTTTTTGCCTCATTTCTCCTAGTTCTATTCCTACAATAAGAAAGATTACGACACTGCAAAATTTTAAAACCTAGTGGGGTACTTCAGACTGATTTCTTGAGATTGAATGAACATTAAAAATAGGGTGTTTTTGTGCAAGGTTCATTTGCACGACTGAAGCTTAATATCGAACAATACTGTCTGCGAAACAGGAACATTATTGAAATTTGTTTTGTTAAGGCATTCTTGTCAACGTTTTTTATTCATACTCATTTTTCAGGTTTAAACACAATTAAGATGGAAACGTAACCAAGTGCACAAACCGTTACATTTGCTAAAAATAACCGTTAAAGTTTTTGTGTATTTTCTAATTTTTTAAATTCGTTTTCGAGGTATTTTACCAAAAAAAAATCTAGGGCAAGGGAAGCGTGACCTTTTTCTTTCCCTACAATAATAGTGTATACCTAACACCAGTTTAGATTACATGGGAGGGGTTGAAAAATCTAGTTTTTGCAGAGATGCACTATTGTGTAATGTTAACTAACAATAAAATTTGTTACAGATAATGCATCATTGTCGAGGAAAATCCCGGTGCCTTCACATATATTTGGTGATACTGTTGATTTTCATTATTTTTACAGAATTGTTATCTAGTCAAGTTTGTATTACATGTACAAATTGTTTTTATTATGTACAGCTAGTTAAGAAAGAAGCATTCCATTGGAATATATTTTTGTACTGATATACATAGTATAAGTTTTAAAGGTAGATCGTCCAAATAATTTATTAGCTGTAATTTAAAAAATGTTATCTTAATTACGGTGCCTTAAGGTCTATAAGGATAGTAAAACATGATACTGGTAAGATTATCCTGATTAATTATAAGTTGTAATAAGACTACTTTAACTTGCCAGTTACCTATGCCAGTGAATTTTGTTTCCTCATTTTAGACGTACTTTACTAGGATTGTATTTTTTTAAATTAATTCATTTTTTAAATAAACATTTAGATGTCATCTGTTTTTAGTGTATACTATTTGAAGAAAATTCCTATCCTATAATGAGTGACACCAAACTTTTATTCATATACTATATAATACAATTACGAAATATTAGAGGAACTTTAATGAATGCAGAAAGTCCGGTTTAAAAGTTAGTATAAGTGACATAATCCATTTAGTGTAAATAACATTTAGTGCATACCTTGAAAAACATTTATCTGAACTGTAAATGATGGATATTAATTAAATCTTGTAATTAATGATAACATTAGATGGCAATGATTTTATCTAACATACTCATATGCAAATTAAATAGTCCCCAACCTTATAATCAAATTCTGATAATTAGTAAAACTTTAATTTGTACATCGACAGGGTTAAATTAAATGACATTACCGTTAAGATACTAAATCTAGACCATTAGTCCAATTTTTTTTAATGTGATCCTGAACAGGCTAAGCTTAGCTTAACATGCTAAAGCACTCAGGAACTCTTAGGAGGACGAACAGAGATTTTGAACTGCCAAGAGATGCTTATAAACTGGTAATTTTTTTCATATCAATGCAACAGCCTAATTTAAAAGCAAAGTAAACAATATTTTATATTAGTTTATACATGACTACGATTTTTGCAGGCGAAATAAATAACAAACATTCACAATTATAACACATAATTGCACATAATTAAAATGCTTATCTTTTGGGTAATTAAATCATGCATTATCTTTTATTTTCTATTATGCCAACGTATCAAACAATGTTATTTGCAAGGTTACAAAATATTAAAATTATTTGATTCATTATCATGCATGTTTTGAATTTTTTAGTTTGTTGATGTCTTCTTCTGTTCTGTTGCTATGGTAACCAACTTGTTTTTTTAATGGTACTAATCCTTTCATTTGTCATTTTGACACAGTCATGCTTTTCCCTAATCAGTCATAAAATTTTGCAATTTTTGAAAAAAAAAGCGAGAAAAAGAATATTCATTAAGACTCCATGACAACTAAATTTAGAAAAAAATAAATATTTAATGAATAACATAGGTAGACTAAATACCAAATAAAAAAAAACAGCAATACTAAATCAAATGTTCCGTTGACTGCCAAGCAATAACCTAATCGGCATTTAAATTCTACTTTAGTAGCTCTGTATAACACCTCTACAGGTACTCTACAAATTTCGGCAGTTATACGGACCTTTAACCCTACATTGCGCGATTTTTTATTTTGGTGAAATACGAATATGGTGCTGTAAGGAATACATTTCTAAACAACAGAAAAATAACTAAAAAATTTTTAAGAAAATATATTGCAGATAATAGAAAAAAAGTGATTCATATTTACCGCATCACTGCTCACAAATTAACAATTTGTTACCACGTTATTTATTATGAAACAATTTAAAACAATTGTTATCTTTGTTAAAATATAACGTCGTATTGCATTTTTCGCATAACACAAACGTTTGGGCTTTACAGCTGGGAAGATTGCACCTTAACCTAATTGAATTCCATATTGGAAAATGACTTTGGTGGTCCAATCTTACATCCAGTGAAGGTATTGGTGAAGCATTTGCTTTGTATTTCTTGCATTCAATCTCTTGCTGAAGCAAAAAAGGTCTTCTTCTTTTCGCAGAACCCTTACCAATAGTGCATAATATTCGAGCCAGTTCTATTTGGAATTATGAAAATTTCATCGTTCTTTTTCCTTCATTACAACTTCTGTACAACAACCATGCATTTATTAATGTAAGATCTAAGACATGGTAGAATAGTCGCAAATAGCATTTTTTTGACCTCATCTTTACGATGCTACCAAGCAAGTCGATGCCCCCCTGTGGTAATTGTGCTGTTTGACTACTTCTGGACAGGGAATCTGTATTTTTTTCTTTTGTTTTCGATCAAACCTTTTAACCAAATAGCTAGGCTCGGTAACCACGGACGAAGACAATAACTTGTAGCCGCACTTGTGGGGCTTCATGGGTAAATATTATTTCAAGTGATGGCGCGCTTTTGTGGCAAATATTTTCTCGTGTAATGATAACATCTCTTCCATCGGTACCGAGAGATATCTTGATGAAAGTAACTATATTACGGGTCTTAGCTTATGTAATTTGGCTACTTCATTATCTGAGTCATTATTGTTGAAATGCAAATTAGATCTAATTTTCTCAAAAGTTTTCTGACTCATAGTGTTTTGTACTAATATTGGATATGGCACTTACTGATGATATTATACAGATCCCTAGATATTTACTTAAATCATTACTTGAAAATGTATAGGGCTTTGCTGGATCCTTCTGAATACTGTATCTAACACTCTCTTCAACAATGCTGTCCATTAGCTCTTGTGTACAAGAATACCGAAAAAAACTGATATGGAGCTCATTCGCGTTGGAAGAAAATTCTCTTGTCAACACTTCCATTTACACCGGGGAATAATTGCAGGTATAACAAGAGTTTGAATCAGTTGAAGATCAGCCATCAAGAAAAAATGATCCTATGATATGCCCTCTATTAATGCCTGTCCACACATTTACATTTTGCGGATATTGTGCGTGTGCTTCTTGCACCCAGTACAGGTTCGTTTTCGCCCAACACCTACTATGTCGATTTAATGTGCCGTTTAGCATCAAGGTCGCTTCATCCCAGAATACAACATTTGAAGCAAAATTCTCATCTGCATTACATCGTGCCATCATTCGCTAACAAGAAATCTATCCGTCTATCAAAATCACATTCATTCATTCATGTATTAATTGAAGCTTATAAGGATGAAACTTTTATTTTTTTTTAATTCTAAGCACGGAAGTATGGGAAACTTCTAAATTTTCTGCTACTTCTCTCGTTCATTCTTGTGGCCTTCAATTTCCAAGAGAACATCTCACTTGTTGCCGATTTTAGCCTGCCTGCTCTTTTCACGTTTTCAACGCTACCGGTTTCTCTAACTTTTTTAATTAGTCGAGAGATTGTTCCTTGACATACAAGAATATCTGGGTATCACTGAAATTTGCCATGTCTTCACAATTAATTATTTGCAAGAATGTTGAATAAAAACTTTGCATTAAAACAACAATAATTATACATTGTTCGTTTGTATAAATTTAATTGTAAAATTTCCATGGCATTTTTTACCAAAAGTAATGTTTTTGTTTAATGACTACACGACTTTTTTCATAGCATCCTTGATTACAGGAGACGACTGAGTCGTAATGAATACTTTGTTTTCTCGGGTAATTTTATATTTGAATAGAGATAAATATGCTTCTTTCAAAATGACAAATAGGTATGGGTGTGATTTAAAAAGGTGGTTGCCATAGCAACAAAATAAAAGAAAATATCAACAAACTAAAAAATCAAAACATGTATGGTAGTATAACACGGGCACTTGCGCCGCCATCTTGGATTTTGTGGTGCACCTCACATTTCACTTCTTTATATACCCACGTGGGGATCGTATTTTTTGTCGGTCGTTTTTTGTCGGCTTTTTACACGCCTACTTGAGGGACGTATTTAGGCTTTGAGCTTGGGTTTGGTTGGAGCTGGACTAGGGGTTGGTCTTGGGGTTGGGGGAAAGGCTAGGGGTGACGGTTACTTTTGGTAATTACAGACCATTTTCTTGAACCTGTCCTCTGATTTGCTAGCATTCTGATTGGTTAAGCTGATCTTGGAAATTTTTCAATGACCTGATTTGTTAGTTTTATAGGAAGAGCTTCACCCTGCCATACAAATTGTATTCTAATAAAGAAGAATTAATAGATGATAAGTGTTTTTCACAATTAAAAGGTTTATTTAAGCCGTGTTTATTATTAGAGCTAGTTTGATTTTTATCAAGGATATAAAAACCTAGATCTTAAACGATTATGTTCTATGCAGTTTTGAATTTAAAATGTTAACTAAAATTTTTTCAATATCTGAGGTTAACGTATTGTATTTTTGACTATTAATTAATTAATTTCTATCTGCGTTTAAATATCATTCTGATCTAGATAACTGTTTTTACAATGTAAAGGATTTAATATAAAAGCGGCTGCATAATTATCCTAAAAAATGTTATTGCATTTTCTTTTAATTCCCATTTGTAGGTTTCGAATTTTACCTATATACGATAATATGCGATTAAGACGACTTTTACCTTGTATTGCGTACAAATTACAGACGACCTCCAATAGTTGATAACACTATTGAATTGTTGCGCGTATGTATTAATAGTTACGCACTTATAAATTGTAATTAATACTATTGGAGGTCGCCTGTTAAAGTATGTTTCTAATCACCTTTTTGCAATAATTTCAGGGTCGTTAAGGGCATCTTTGCCTTGTACTATTCATGTACAAATGGTATATCGAAAATATTCTATTGAGTAGACTACTGTAGTGGCCTTGGTTATTTTTCAGTGACTTAATTTGCTATTCTAATAAAGAAGCAAGACATGTAAAGATAATGACAGGTGTTTTATAATAATAGATATTTATGTATTAAGGGCATAATCATATATTCCTGAGAGCCATAATCTACAATTATGCCCGTGGTACATACAATGTTTCATTTTATTTTGCACCATGAAACTGGAACAAAATATTAAAAAGATTCAGTATTTTCGGCAAGTTTTTAAATGCAAATACAGTGAAATAAAGTAGACAGTAGGCTAATTTGTTGTTACTAAGATACTGTGATATAGCTAGTATATATCATGTCATGTGTTTGCTGTCAATCATGCTGCTTAGCATCAATGACATTTCCGTGCTATAAAGACCACATTACGCCCGCATTTGGAGGCGTATAAAGAACATTATGGTGGCAAAATAAGATAATAGATATTTATGCATTAAGGGCATAATCAGAAGATTATGGCTCGAGGGAATGTTAAAAGCCCGACGCGAAGCAGAGGGCTTTTATATTCCTGAGAGCCATAATCTAAAATTGTGCCCGTGGTACATACAATGTTTTATTTTATTTTGCACCATGAAACTGGAACAAAATTTTAAAAAAATTCAGTATTTTCGGCAAGTTTTTAAATGCAAATGCAGTGAAATAGAGTCGACAGTAGGCTAATTTGTTGTTACTAAGATACTGTGGTATTGCTAAATTGTTGCTAAGGTACTGTTTGTTTGTAAATAATTTGCATTCTAAAATGGAAGGTGAAAACGCAAAAACTTATTCACAAGAAATTTTAGATGAATTTGAGGCCGCCCAGGCAAAAATAATTCCAAGTAAATCAAAATATTTATACATAAAAGTGTACGAAAAGTTTTGCGCATGGCGGAGCACAAAAAATGTGTCCACTAAATGTGATGAAAAAGTTGTGATGGCATACTTGTCTCAAATGGTAAGGGATTGTATATATACATTAGTCAATTATCTCTATTCAATAAATATCTATTTTTGCAGTCAAAGATCTATAAGCCATCGTCACTGTGGTGTTTATATTCTAAATTGAAAAAGATGTTCAAGTTGAAGGAAGATGTTGATATATCTCGTTTTTCCATGCTCACAGAATTCATGAAGAATAATTCTGTAGGTGATCAAGCTAAAAAGTCCTATGTATTGCAACGGCATCAAATTGAAGAATTCATGTTGAAGGCGCCTGATCATACGTACTTGTTAGTTAAGGTATAACGATTTTAGCTTTTTTTCCAATTTTCATTATAAAAATTATTGTGTTTTATAGGTTGTGACAGCCTTTGGTATTTTTGGAGCATGTCGTTGGGAAGAACTGCACGATTTGGCTGTACAGGACGTAACAACTGAGGGATCAGTGCTATTAGTGAAGATCAAAAACACCAAAACTTATACTTCGAGGCAATTTACAATTGTACCAAGCGATGGATTGGTTGATTACGTCTCTTTGTACCGAAAATATGCAGCATTACGACCGGAACATACTAAAATTGACAGCTTGTT
Organism: Vesta saturnalis; assembly: GCA_036346205.1. NCBI lineage: Eukaryota > Metazoa > Arthropoda > Insecta > Coleoptera > Lampyridae > Vesta > Vesta saturnalis. The sequence continues at coordinate 702,922 of JARFJB010002210.1, read as the reverse complement.
TTTGTCGTATCATAATGGCAAATGTAGTGCTCAGACTGTTGGGAAAAATACCACAAAACGGCGAAGGAACTGTCAGCTTTGGTGTTGGCTCATCGGGAGTTACAATTTCAAATCCATCCAACTGTATTTTCAATTTTTATAAAGAATAAGTTTCATTACTATTATTTTTATTAATAAAGGTTGTATAGTAAGGTTGTTGTTTCAATAATTCTTTCAACTTACGTGACATATCATGTCATGTGTTTGCTGTCAATCATGCTGCTTAGCAACAATGACATTTCCGTGCTATAAAGACCACATTACGCCCGCATTTGGGGGCGTATAAAGAACATTATGGTGGCAAAATAAAATAATAGATATTTATGTATTAAGGGCATAATCTACAATTATGCCCGTGGTACATACAATGTTTTATTTTATTTTGCAGTATGAAACTGGAACAAAATATTAAAAAGATTCAGTATTTTCGGCAAGTTTTTAAATGCAAATGCAGTGAAATAAAGTCGACAGTAGGCTAATTTGTTGTTACTAAGATACTGTGATATTGCTATTATACATCATGTCATGTGTTTGCTGTCAATCATGCTGCTTACCATCAATGACATTTCCGTGCTATAAAGACCACATTACGCCCGCATTTGGAGGCGTATAAAGAACATTATGGTGGCAAAATAAAATAAAATATTTTATTTAATTAATTTAACCTGTTAACATGTGTCAAGGTTATTTTTATTTTATCGAAGCGGTCGGCTTGGAACTTTTTAAGTTAGCATGTGTCAAAGTTATTGATATTTTATAGAAGCGGTCGGCCTTGGGATTGTTTACAACCCTTACCGATACATGGAAACGTCTTGATTTGATGAGGGTGTAGTACTGATGGCCACACTAAGTCAATAATTCGTTAATAAACGAATGCCTTATTTTGATAAACGTGTATCTGATCTCTTTGTTGTATGTTTGTAAGTTTGCCAGTTTGGGTGTTGGTGTATGTGTTTACATGCTAAATATCTTTCTTTGTGTTTTTTGTTTGGACATTTAAATCGTTAGATCGTTTGTTATTGCAAGCTTCGGTGTTTTCTTCCTAGTTTGTTTGGCGTGTTTGGATATTTGCACTATTAGGAATTGGTGCCAAGGCTGAACCCGTTGCTGGAAAAAGGTGCCCTGACGGAGTGCTAACTGTCAGAAATGGGTCCTGCACGGAGCCTCAGACGGAAATCCCAGAAGGTACACAGAAGTAAGTACAAGGCGGTCCAACTGTTAGTGATGGGACCCAGTTCGCAACCACAGCTGGTGGAAATGGGGACCCTCTCGAAACCTTTACATGCTTGTTGGCCAGTTTTTCTTGCTTTGGGGATGTTTGACTATTATTTATTTAAGATGGCCTTGCAAGCCAAGTCATACCTTCGAATTATACTATGGGATGGCAAACTATGTGCTAACCCCTAATTTTAACACAAGTTCGCTCTGAACATCAATGAGGTCTGAAGGGGTTAACTTTATTTATTGTATTTAAGTGTTATATAATTAATTTACACATATTACATACATTATACTATATCATAAGTTCTATTTATACTACCGGATGGCGCTGCAAACTGTATGGTAACTAATTGTAACATACATACATCATTTTGATGTAATGTTTGGATTTGTGAATGCTTCTATCATTTTAAAATTGAAGTTTTTCACAACTTTACACTTACACATCATAACTCGATTAAATTTTGTTAAATGTGTTTTTTGGCTGGCAAATTTCATTGTTAGCTTTCGTCGTAGAGAGTGTTCTGGTTTGTCATCTTTGAGGCAGTTTAACAATATTTAATTTTAATGACCTAGTTATTCTTTACTACAATTTTATAGTTGGCTTATACGTTTCTCAAACTGTTATATTAATAGCAGGCTTATGTTTATGTTTGAATTTTTCAAATTTGACAAAATTGTTTACTACATCTTTAACAATTTTTAAGAAACATTACTACTGACGAAGATAACTGTAAGTGTTATCGAAACGTTTAGATTGTATAATTTAAAGTACACCATTAATAAATCAGAATAATTTGTTTTTCGGTACAAAATCTGCTGAGACTAAGGGTAATGTGAGATTTATGTCCATCTACGTATAGCAATATGGGAAGTTCAATGTTCATAGATACTATCCAAGGATAAAAAATATTAGATATATATTCGAAGAATGACTCGGAAGTCATCCAGCCACTGTCCGATTTCCCAATTTCCCAACCATTGGGAACTCTCATAACGGTATGCTTTGGAATTCTGTCATATGGGTACATGACCATTGGAGGTGCCAAGACCCCGTTTGCATTGCCTAAAAGAAAAAATGTTGTATTAATTTTTGAGAACAATCTAAAAATTATGTTACTAATTTACCTGTGATTAATACAGTGAGACATTCTTTGTCATTCCCTGATTTTTCGTATACAGTTTTACTGCCTTTCTTCGCGAGAACAGCATTGCCCTTTGGGGACAGAAAAAATGCAGATTCATCTGCGTTGAAGATTCTATTGGGATCATTAACAAATGTATTTGTGGATATGAAATATTTTTGAACTACGTCAAACCAATTTTTTATGCTTGCTTCTGTGACAGCCGCCAGGCCGTCAGGTTTTCAGACATCCTCAGAGAAATTTGAGGATGTCTTTTGAGGAATCCCTCAAACCAATGGCGCCCAGGACGACCATCATTGAACTTATTGTGCCGTTTCAATTCCCTACACAGCATTGCTACGCTGTCCAATAATTGGTCTTTGTTGATGGGAAACCCCATTTTTGCCATATTTAATATCCAGTTGACTAAAATATCTTCTTCTCGAGATGTTAATACAGTAGACACTCCACTTTTGCATTCCTCAGGGTAGGTTACTTTAATTTTTCCTATTAATGTTGTTCTAGGAACATTGTATAGTTTAGAGGCAACAGCGCATGGCATTCCATTTTTTATTTCTTGCAAGAAATTTTGCAAGTCTTCTTTGGAGTAAGAACAATATTTTTTTGGTGGCATCCTAAAAAAAAATATTCATTTTACAAATATCGGACACTTTTGGTACGTAAATCAGACACACTGTCGGATTTAGCTCTTTGGCTTAGCGCCATTTCCGGGATCAATGCAAACTAAGTGTCATATTTTGTTTCTGTCAATTTTTTTTTAATACATCTATTTCAAAATTCCTTGGATTGTCCATAAATTCGACACCTGATGTCGGATTTATGGCAACACACTTATTTCTGAACCTAAATCCGACACCACCAATATTTATTTAAGTTAGTAAATTTTATGGAAGTCGTGCATTTTTTAATAATACTTCATAAGTATATAAGGAGATCAACATAAAATTTAGTCAAAAATCAAGTCAAAAGTCTAAAATACATTAGTTCAAAAACAAACCATTTTTCTCTTACCTTAGAACGTTTTCAATTCACAAAACCACTATCACGTTTGCACAGTGACTTTACTTTTTCAGTTGATATTTCCACAATTATGGTTCAGTCGGTAAAGTAGAGAACCGATATCAGAATTTTCATTAATATTGGAATATGTCACTAGATGTCTTTGAAAACCATTTTAAATTTGACTTTTCTTATTTAAAGCAATTTTGTTGAAACCTGACGGATTTATGGACACTGTAGAAATTATGTACACTGTAGAAATTATGTACACTTACCCTACTTGCCCTGACATTGTTAAGGTGAACAGATAGTTGCGCTAATTGAACGTAGGGGTGAAAATTAATTTCAATTTTCAAATTTTGATAAAATAAAAACGTTAAAATATTGTGCCCGTTCATGGTCCATGACAGTATTGTGCTTTTAATCGGTTCGTGTGATGTTAAGCTCATATTCTTACAAGATTACAATTTATTGAAGCTCACATTTAATAAATTTTCAGTAATTTAAATAAATAGCTGCCTACATGATTATTAATATAATCGCTGATGCGTTAAGGTTATCCTTATTTAACTACCAAGAAAGAATTATTTAATGGGCAAAATTTATTGTATTATGGAAATGACCGCTTCTTTATAACATAACACCATATACATAACAAGTAACTCTACGCTTAATGACATGTCCAATAGAAGTAATATTATATTAGAAATAATATCAAAAGTAACGTTTTTCAAGGATAACTTGTTAATTATAGTTGAAGATTCAATTGAAAGTAAGAGTGCTTTCCGTTAAGTAACTGTAAACTAGCCTATTTCACGTAATTATCAAAATCTAAATTCTCAGCTATTAATAAATCAATGTAATTATGCATTTAATTTTAATAAAAAACACATTTTGTATTTAATCGAGATCACTTACTAAGGTTGATTATCTCTAACTTCAGTCACTAACCCCAAAAATTACTAACTAAAAAATATACATTTACGATGTTAAACATTTTTCACCCGAAACAGAATTAGTTTCTTCAGTCAGGCGTTAAGATTTTATTTTACTTCAATGCTCTGTAATTGTGTTGAATAATCAATGAACAGGGTAATTGGTATCACAAGGCTAGTAGCTACGGAATTTTATTACAGATCGGCATGATTAAACTAATAAGTGTGTTGATCTTTTTAAGCGTGTTAAGGGAAATAAAAACGTCTTGAAAAGTTCAATTTTAGTAAACCAGTTCAAGTAGAACGAATTGGTAAATATATTATGTAGCTACCATGTCACACATTGAACTTTTGCCACATTTCCAGTGGTTGCAATAAGTTCTCTGATAAATACTTCCTTCCTTCTTGTTGAAATAGTAGTCAGACTAATAAGTATTTGGTAGCAAAAAAAAATTTTAATAGTAAATTAATGTGATCTTAAGAGAAATTAGAAATGTAGGGGGTCTTCTCGATTCTACATCTGACAATTTAAAACTGGTCGTTAATACATACGGTGGCTTACTAATTATAAACATTTTATGTTTGACCGCCGATCTAATTATTACAGTATTAGTACCTAATATAGTATCACAATAAGCAAAAAACCAGACATGAACGGGGTGGCCAACTAAGAATGCGAGATACTGTATCTGGGAAACTATACATCGTAGAGGCTTGCGGAAAAAAAAGTTATTACTGAAACGGCCAATACAAAACTGCAATCTTGAATCTAAAAAAGTGATGTTTCTGTGAATTCTGCTATATTAACCTAATAAAAAAATAACTGATCTTTGAAGTCGAGGATAATCATAACTTTTTTTGTTTGGTACTTTTTGACGTATCTATAAAAATAAAGTGGTGGAGGGTATTCAAAGGTTTCCTTAAATCACCCCCCGTATCTTCGAAACGGCTAATCCTATTTTAAAAAACTTCGGCGCGTTGAAAAGAGCTTTTCTTGGGCTACAAATGTTAAAATAAAAAGTTTTGTTATTTTCACATGTCGTCACAAGAGGGCTTTGTTCGACATTCCGACAGAAACGGTTAACTTTCGCAAAAAAATTAAATGCATTGGTATGACTTTTTTTCATGAACAAATAGCTAAATGGTGGCTCAACAAGCTCGCGAAAACCACATCTCGATATATTGTTCCTAACCTAAAATATCCGTCAAAGAAAACTTTATACGAAAATCCCTTAAATTATTACTTTTTTTAACTATATTTTTCTGGAATTGTTTCTATTATGTAAATTGCGGCCCTAAAAAGGACCGATTTAAAGGAGGAAGGTTTTTAATGCCCCCGTAAATGCTCGAAATGCTGACCATCACGATCTATGCATTGCTGAGGCCTCTTATGGATAGACAAAACTGCAGCTTCAATTTCGGCTCTGAATAGGTTACTTAGAAATTGTGATTTTAAATGTTTGTAAATTTATACACCAGAATAAAATCACCCTTTTTTAAATTACTACGGGCAAGTGAGCAATACTAAAAGTTATACGAAAGGCCTATTTTTTGTTTGTTTAAATGCACATTCACTATGGATATATACGAAAAATACAATTAATAGAAGCAGGCAATGGAAACAGATATCTTAACAAAACATACATGATCCTCAAATTGTCAATAGTAGTCGATACTTTCGCATTACTTTGAACAATTTTTGTGCTTTCAAAATGCGTTTTACGAATAATGAAGCTGTTGATATGCTTGCGGTTTATTTTGAATGTCTTCAGAATGCCGCAGTAGCTAAAAGAGTTTACGCGTCTCGATATCCAAATCGGGGTCCTTGCAATGTAAGAGTTTTTCCCCGATTAGTGGCGAGCTTACGAGCCAATGGTAGTTTTCGGCCTACGTTTCAACGGCAAAGAATTGGAAGAACACAAGAAAATATTTACCGTGTACTGGGCTATATTGAAGAAAATCCTCATGTTAGCACAAGAGCATTATCCACTGAGTTGGGCATATCACGGGCAACGGTTCAAAATATTTTGAAGGACCATAGGTAAGTTCTAATGGCCATCAAAATATATAAGTATTCGTTTAAACTTCTTTTAATTACTTTAAGAATGCACCCATATCATGTCGTTTTGCATCAGGCCGTCAAAGAGGAAGATTTTGATCGAAGGTTAGACTATTGCCATTGGATGTTAGGCATGATACACGAAAATAGAGAATTTTTATTTCAAATTCTTTGGACCGATGAAGCCACCTTCAGTAGTCACGGGAGAGTCAATCTGCACAATATGCATTATTGGTCTGCAGAAAATCGCCATTGGTTGCGTGAAGTTCAGCGCCAAGGACGTCGGAGTTTAAATGTATGATGTGACATGCTGGGAGGCAGAATTATTGGGCCATATTTTTTCGAGCAACCCCTAAATGGCAATGTATTTCTTGACTTTTTGGTCAATCAATTACCATTGTTGTTGGAAGATGTGCCTCTGGAAACACGGCAAAAATTGTTTTTGCAGTTGGATGGTTGCCCAGCATATTTTGCTGTTAATGTGCGAAAGTCTTCTTTGGCCGATATTTTAGGTTAGGAACAAGATATTGAGATGCGGTTTTTGCGAGCGTGTTTACGCATCATTCAGCTACTTGCTTATGAAAAAAAATGCATACCAATGTATTTAATTTTTTTGCGAAAATTAACCGTTTCTGTCGGAATGTCGAACAAAGCTCTCTAGCGACGACATGTGAAGATAACAAAACTTCAATTTTTTTAACATTTGTAGCCCAAGAAAAACTCTTTTCAACGCGCCCAAGTTTGTTAAAATCGTATTAGCCGTTTCGAAGATACGGGAGGCGATTTAAGGAAACCTTTTAATACCCCCCACCACTTTATTTTTATAGATACGTCAAAAAGTGACAAACAAAAAAAGTTCAGATTATCCTCGACTTCAAAGATCAGTTATTTTTTTATTAGGTTAGTATAGCAGAATTCACAGAAACATCACTTTTTTATGTTCAAGATTGCAGTTATGCCCTCTAGAAACATGAAAATATTTTCCAGGTTTTTGTATTGGCCGTTTTAGTAAACTTTTTTTTGCGCAAGTCTCTACGATGGATAGTTTCCCAGATACAGTACCTCGCATTCTTAGTTGGCCACCCTGTACAATACATATTAAAGAGGTGTAGTTCAAAGAGAGTTACGGCGTCGGACGTCTGGGCGCCGGGATGTTTTCGTACCAGGATTAATGGATATACAACAGGGTGGCTGTTGGGATACTATTTCTGCTTTTATAATAATAATAATGTTTATTACTCTACAGGCACAAGAAGCCAATTACAGAGTAATCATTAAAGAAAATACATATGAGATACAAAATGAAATGAAAGTAATATTTTATAATAAAATTTTGAACTTAATTAGTTACACACTATTATTTACCTAATATCGAATATAATAGCCATCAATATTTTTTTGAACTGCAATTTATTTAGACCAAACAAATCTACCTCGCTAGGCAATTTATTATACAGGGTTCCCATTTTAAAAACTGGAGAGTTCAGTAAACAGTTAGTGTTTGGCTTAGGAACTGAGAAATAACTTTTTATTCTGCTGTTGATTCGCGGTGTTTTATTCCTATTTTTGTAGTATAGTTATCTACTTTACCTAACATTAATTTTTGCAAGTAACAAAGAATTATAATTGTTTTCCTCTATTCAATCGTAGGAATTTCTTTATAATGATCATTTAGATAGCTATGCTGATGAAGGAAATATATACCATTTTCATTGATCTTTGCTTTTGCGAGTCACTAACACACAACCAACATCTTTAGAGCATATAATAGACCATGTACTTGTTTCCGAACCCATAACCCATTATATCGATCGGAAGCGCTTTATAGGCATTACGATCACATCAGATCATCAACTACTACTGGTCAAAATTTCAGTTTGTCCGCCCCCAACACCTCTGTAATATACAGTAATCAAAGGTTTGTCAAACGCAGACTGGAACGTGTGCTCCAAACACATTTCCAACAACCTTTCCACATCCAATCTTCTAACTATAACAAATAAAAATTCTACTTCCTCACGGAACCAACTTAAGCAAAGGGAAATTTTCGCTTACGTAGGAAAGGTAAGTTTACATCATGCTAGATTACTTACGAAACCTACTGTAGATTGAGGGGGTTTATAAGGTCGTAAGGGAGGCAGAGATAATTCTATAGCTATAATCAGATAAGCAAATTATGTAATTATACTTTTGACTTTAATTATACTACGGGATGGTAAACCTGTGTGTTCATAATTGTAACAAAACTGACTGGAAATTCAATGAGGTCTGAATTAACACATAATATTTTATGTGTTATATTTAATTTAAATACATAATTTCTATATCATAGTTTCTAACTATACTACGGTATGGAGCTGTGTATGCTAACTCTAATCGTAACACAGGTTCACCCGGAAGGGTTAATTTTATTTAATGTATTTAAGTGTTATATAATTAATTTACGGTGCTACAAACTGTATCTAACTCCTAATTGTATCAAAAACTGACTCTGAAGTCCAATGAGGTCTGAAGGGTTAAGTTTATTTAATGTATTTGGTGTTATCTAATTAATTTACATATTAAATACATACAGTGTTCCTAGATTCATATTAGAAAAATATAATTAGTTTTTTAAATGCATTTGTTGCACTCACTGTATTTGGGTCTATATGACTCGGTGATTTGTGGGTTCAAATTAGAAGAACAAGAAGCAGATTATTATCATAGACGAATGTATGTTTAAGTTTTGTTTTATTGCATATTGCATGCGTTACTTGCGTACCGATAAACAAGTTTATTCCGTTGAGACTTGTCTGTGGCTCCGCGTATAAATGCAGCCAGTCAGCATCTGTGTGTTAGTTTCGTAGTAAATATCGAACTTGATGCTATACTCTAATACGAAATACCTAACAATTAAAATTTATTAAAACAATTAAAATATAGGAGAAACTTACGGATAGTGAACTTGGAAAACTTTTGTGTGTTTTTGATAGTGATTCTAATGCTTCTGAGAAGAAGACCATTTGTCCGAAACCGAGATATATAATAGCGAATCGGATGATGAAGTGGGAGGTACTATTTCGAAGTAGTTTGGATAATCACGTAACTTCAAAAGATGGCAGTATAGTATGGAATGAAAGGACAATCAATGGTTATCACAGCAAATATTATTTCGGATTCCTGGTCAACAAGGTATGCTACGTCCAATAATTGATATAAAATCCGTACTTTTCATATTTAACAAAATTTTAAACATAATTTTAAAATGTCAAATTTAGAAGGTAAAACTTTGTGTCGATACGTTTCAACTGACATTAGTTGAACTGGAACCATATTTTGGCCTACTGTTTTAGCTGGAGTGTATAAATCTCATGGAGACGCAACAGCCAGTCTGTGGTGGAAATGTAGGTCGTCCAATATTCAGAGCAACGATGTCCCTACAACGATTTCATGTAATTGCTCGAATAATTCGCTTTGACGATAAAAACTCGACAATGACGCCAAACTGGTAAATTATCTCCATACGGGACTTGTGGGATGATTGGGTTGCAATTCTACCTAAGCCTACATGTTCACGAAAATGTAACAGTAGATGAGCAACTGGTACCTTTCAGAGGCCGTTGTCCTTTTGCAAAACATCGCGAATAAACCTGCTAAATACAGTCAAGATTTGGACTTTATGCGATTCTGTAACTACGTATGCATATAACATAAGTTTACCTCGGGAAAAAGAAGGGAATCTCTAGAGAGAGGTAAAGGTAAAGAGTTGTGCTAGAATTACTTAGGTCTAAAAGCTCACAACGTAACGTGTGATCATTCTTTCACTTTGTACTATCTGGGGTAGATGCTATTGAAAAAAATACCACTTTATTCGAAAAATAAGCCTAATTGCCAGCCGCATTTGTCTGCAACAGGAAATAAGTTCTTTCTTCAAAATTTTACTTTTCAAGGACACTTCGATAGTTTCCTATATTCCGAAACGGAATAAAATGTTACGCTCATGAGCACCATGTTCACGATAACGGAGTGTAACCAAGATCATAAACAGTAAAACAAAATTGAAGGTCCTGTAGACACGTTAGGCAAGTTAATAACAACACACATGCAGACGGCAAACTAAAAGATGGCCAATGACTATCTTTTACAATATCATGAACGTTTCAGTTTACAATGCTTATATTCTGTGGTGCGAAGTAACTCCAACCTGGAATGCTGGAAAACTTACAAAAGCGCGACTATTTCTTGAAGAAATGGGTAATTTCTTAATCACTCCTTCGAAGTATTTCTGCAGCTGAAATGGTTATAAAGTCACGTTCTTCAACCAGTAATGCCGAAGTAAGGGAACAATAAACCACAACCAAGCGTGAAGATGTAATTTTTGTCCCTCTTCAAATGATAATAAAACTAATATGGTATGTTGTAATTGCTCAAAATACCTATGTAAAGCTTGTGTATAACCTAACTACTACGTTTTTCAGATGTTCTTTACATAACATTTATAATAATATGTAATAAAAATAAAATAACGTAATAAAATGTTATAAATAATAAACACTACATCTTATTTCTTATTATTATTTACTGTTATATCAATTTAACGACAATAAAACAATAGGCTTCCGGGTCATAATAACCCGAACACAATAAGTGAAACCAAAATGTTAACCCAATAGGAGGGTTAAACGTTTAGTCCACAGAGATATTTGGTGGTGGGAGTCTTAGGAGGAAAAAGGAAAGAGGGGTGAATGTTATTTAATTTCATCAAGGAGTCGGGAAAATTCAGATTTTACATAAGAATCAACGTACTCAATTTGTGAAGATTTCTACTTACTTGCCCTGACATTGTTAAGGTGAACAGATAGTTGCGCTAATTGAACGTAGGGTGAAAATTAATTTCAATTTTCAAATTTTGATAAAATAAAACGTTAAAATATTGTGCCCGTTCATGGTCCATGACAGTATTGTGCTTTTAATCGGTTCGTGTGATGTTAAGCTCATATTCTTACAAGATTACAATTTATTGAAGCTCACATTTAATAAATTTTCAGTAATTTAAATAAATAGCTGCCTACATGATTATTAATATAATCGCTGATGCGTTAAGGTTATCCTTATTTAACTACCAAGAAAGAATTATTTAATGGGCAAAATTTATTGTATTATGGAAATGACCGCTTCTTTATAACATAACACCATATACATAACAAGTAACTCTACGCTTAATGACATGTCCAATAGAAGTAATATTATATTAGAAATAATATCAAAAGTAACGTTTTTCAAGGATAACTTGTTAATTATAGTTGAAGATTCAATTGAAAGTAAGAGTGCTTTCCGTTAAGTAACTGTAAACTAGCCTATTTCACGTAATTATCAAAATCTAAATTCTCAGCTATTAATAAATCAACGTAACTACAATTTAATTTTAATAAAAACACATTTTGTATTTAATCCAGATCACTTACTAAGGTTGATTATATCTAACTTCAGTCACTAACCAAAATTACTCACTAAAAATATACATTTACGATGTTAAATATTTTCACCGAAACAGAATTAGTTTCTTCAGTCAGGCGTTAAGATTTTATTTTACTTCAATGCTCTGTAATTGTGTTGAATAATCAATGAACAGGGTAATTGGTATCACAAGGCTAGTAGCTACGGAATTTTATTACAGATCGGCATGATTAAACTAATAAGTGTGTTGATCTTTTAAGCGTGTTAAGGGAAATAAAAACGTCTTGAAAAGTTCAATTTTAGTAAACCAGTTCAAGTAGAACGAATTGGTAAATATATTATGTAGCTACCATGTCACACATTGAACTTTGCCACATATCCAGTGGTTGCAATAAGTTCCTTCTTGTTGAAATAGTAATCAGACTAATAAGTATTTGGTAGCAAAAAAATTTTAATAGTAAATTAATGTAATCTTAAGAGAAATTAGAAATGTAGGGGGTCTTCTCGATTCTACATCTGACAATTTAAAACTGGTCGTTAATACATACGGTGGCTTACTAATTATAAACATTTTGTATGACCGCCGATCTACTTATTACAGTATTAGTACCTAACATAGTATCACAATGAGCAAAAACCAGACATGTACGGGTGGCCAACTAAGAATGCGAGGTACTGTATCTGGAAACTATACATCGTAGAGGCTTGCGGAAAAAAGTTATTACTAAAACGGCCAATACAAAACCTCGTAATATTTTCATGTTTGTGAAATGGCCGCTAGGGGCGTAACTGTAATCTTGAATCTAAAAAGTGATGTTTCTGTAAATTCTGCTATATTAACCTAATAAAAAATAACTGATCTTTGAAGTCGAGGATAATCTGAACTTTTTTGTTTGGTACTTTTTGACGTATCTATAAATATAAAGTGGTGGGGGTATTCAAAGGTTTCCTTAAATCGAAACGGCTAATACGACTTTAACAAACTTGGGCGCGTTGAAAAGAGCATTTCTTGGGCTACAAATGTTAAAATAATTGAAGTTTTGTAGTTTCACATATCGTCGCTAGAGAGCTTTGTTCGACATTCCGACAGAAACGGTTAACTTTCGCAAAAAATTAAATGCATTGGTATGACTTTTTTCATGAACAAGTAGCTAAATGATGCCTCAACAAGCTTGCATACCGCATCTCGATATCTTGTTCCTAACCTAAAATATCGGTCAAAGAAACTTTATACGAAAATCCTTAAATTATTTTTTTTAACTATATTTTTCTGGAATTGTTTCTATTATAAGCTGCGGCCCTAAAAGGACCGATTTAAAGGAGGAAGGTTTTAATGCCCCGTAAATGCTCGAAATGCTGACCATCACGCTCTATGTATTGCTGAGGCCTCTTATGGGTAGACAAAACTGCAGCTTCAATTTCGGCTCTGAATAGGTTACCTAGAAATTGCGATTTTAAATGTTGTAAATTTATTCACCAGAATATTTTTGTTTGTTTAAATGCATATTCACTATGGATATATATGAAAAATACAATTAATAGAAGCAGGCAATGGAAACAGATACCTAAACAAAACATACATAATCCTCAAATTGTCAATAGTTGTCAATTCTTTCGCGTTACTTTGAGCAATTTTTGTGCTTTCAAAATGCGTTTTACGAATAATGAAGCTGTTGATATGCTTGCGGTTTATTTTGAATGTCTTCAGAATGCCGCAGTAGCTAAAAGAGTTTACGCGGCTCGATATCCAAATCGGCGTCCTTGCGATGTAAGAGTTTTTCCCCGATTAGTGGCGAGCTTACGAGCCAATGGTAGTTTTCGGCCTATGTTTCAACGGCAAAGAATTGGAAGAACACAAGAAAATATTAACCGTGTACTAGGCTATATTGAAGAAAATCCTCATGTTAGCACAAGAGCATTATCCACTGAGTTGGGCATATCATGGACAACGGTTCAAAATATTTTGAAGGACCATAGGTAAGTTCTAATGGCCATCAAAATATATAGGTATTCGTTTAAACTTTTTTTAATTACTTTAAGAATGCACCCATATCATGTCGTTTTGCATCAGGCCTTGAAAGAGGAAGATTTTGATCGAAGGTTAGACTATTGCCATTGGATGTTAGGCATGATACGTGAAAATAGAGAATTTTTATTTCAAATTCTTTGGACCGATGAAGCCACCTTCAGTAGTGACGGGGAGTAAATCTGCACAATATGCATTATTGGTCTGCAGAAAATCCCCATTGGTTGCGTGAAGTTCAGCGCCAAGGACGTTGGAGTTTAAATGTATGGTGTGGCATACTGGGGCAGAATTATTGGGCCATATTTTTTCGAGCAACCCCTACATGGCAATGTATTTCTTGACTTTTTGGCCAATCAATTACCGTTGTTGTTGGAAGATGTGCCTCTGGAAAAAAATTATTTTGCAGTTGGATGGTTGCCCAGCACATTTTGCTATTAATGTGCGAGATTTTCGAATAAAATTTTCTTTGGCCGATGTTTTAGGTTAGCAACAAGATATCGAGATTCGGTTTTGCAAGCATGTTTAGGCATCATTTAGCTACTTGCTCATAAAAAAAGTCATACCAATGCATTTAATTTTTTGCGAAAATAACCGTTTCTGTGGAATGTCGAACAAAGCCCTCTAGCGACGACATGTGAAACTAACAAAACTTCAACTTTAAAATGTAAGCGCAAGAAAAGCAATTTTCAACGCGCCCAAGTTGTTAAAATCGATTAGCCGTTTCGAAGATACGGGGGTGATTTAAGAAACCTTTGAATACCCCACCACTTTATTTTTATAGATACGTGAAAAGTGCCAAACAAAAAGTTCAGAGTATCCTCGACTTCAAAGATCAGTTATTATTTTATTAGGTTAATATAGCAGAATTCACAGAAACATCACTTTTTTGATTCAAGATTGCAGTTACGCCTCACATTCTTAGTTGGCCATGTACAATACATATTAAAGAGGTGTAGTTCAAAGAGTTAGAACCTAAACAAATACGGCGTGGGACGTCTGGGCGCCGGGATGTTTTGGTACTAGGCTATACAACAGGGTGGCTGTTGGGATACTATTTCTGCTTTGATCTTTGCTTTGCGAGTCACTAACACACAATCAACATTTTTCGAACATATAATAGACCACGTACTTGTTTAGAACCCATAACCCATCATATCGATCAGGCTTTATAGGCATTACGATCACATCAGATCATCTACTACTACTGGTCAAAATTTCAGTTTGTCCAACACCTCTGTAATATACAGTAATCAAAGATTTGTCAAACGCAGACTGGAATGTGCTCCAAACACATTTCAACAACCTTTCCACATCCAATCTTGTAACTATAACAAATAAAAATTCTACTTCCTCACGGAACCAACTTAAACAAACGGAAATTTTCGCTTACACAGGAAAGGTAAGTTTACATCATGCTAGATTACTTACGAAACCTACTGTAGATTGAGGGGGTTTATAAGGTCGTAAGGGAGGCAGAGATAATTCTATAGCTATAATCAGATAAGCAAATCAGGTGCCACTCATTATTTAGGTTAAATAATGAAATATAACAAAAAATGATTAAGTTGTACTTTAATACTACACCTAAACTTAGTAAATAATAAAACATCTGCATTTATTTGTATATTTAATAAAACAAAATAATATCTGCTGATTAATTTCAGAGTAAAAACTAATAAAAGAATACTTAAACTATACATAAAATTTTATGTTTGTTACAACAGTATTAAACGTTTCGAAACAATACTAAACTAGCTTTACTTCACTTCACTAAATTCATCTAATTTGCCCACTCAATAAAAACGTAATTTGCACTAAAGAGGATACGTGCTTACTTGTATACTTAAATAAAGTAAATACATTATATCGCAACGAATTCCTGTCGAAAACTTCATTTCTTGACGATACCATAAGGCAAAAATCAGGTATGGCAATCTAATTTCTAGCACTTTTCAATAATGTATAGGTAAACGTAATGTATCCTTTACCCAGGGCAACCAGCACAGATATGCTGTGGATACTAAAGCGATAATAACTAACAGCATATTTATTAACACAAAAACAAAGGGTTTCTCGAACTTAAACTTTTCTTTAAGATAACGTATTGAATCATCTAACGTACTCTATGCACCCCATTTTGACTTCATTCACCACACTTCCTTCAACCTCAAATAGAACCATATCTTAATTCAATTACAAACGGTATAAAATTTTTTTAATACAAAGGAGGAGTTTTCTCGATTAAATACAATAAATTAATAAAAAAATGTAATTAAAAGTAGTTGCATACCTTAAGAAAAGTAAACTTAAAATACGAAATTGCAAGGCATTGCGCATAAAACAAGATAGATGACATCCACGTAGACGATAGAAATATATACATTGGTATTCGTAATTATATACACTAAAATTTAACTATTCGAAGAAAAAATACTACACAATGCCTAAATATACACAAATAATATAAACATAAATATAAATGATACCACAAATTCAAAATCTGCATTCAGGTAACAATAGCCAAGAATTGGTACGTTATATAACCACCCAAGACCTCGAGTGAGCCATCAGAGACCTAACTTTCGTAATTATGCAAGAGGTTGAAACCTCAGTGCCATCGAAAGACATTGACATTTCCCGCGGCGAATCGTGATCTGGATCAAAGAGAAAAGACAGATCTATCATCAATTCTTGCGATCTAGATATCCAGCTCTCAAGACCGAATACAATCGCCTCAATACCTTAATCAGGCGAGAAACAAATACATCGCAATCTCTTGAACTGAAGTGACCTCCGAGTTGGATTATCGAAATGGAAAACTTTTCTGGAAACAGTTCGTTAGACTGACCCGTAGAAAACTAACCCCCAAATCCCATCTCACTAACCCACAGGACAACCTAATCCCCGCGACCAAGGGAAGGTCGATCTTCACCTTCACTCCATTTTCTGATACCCCTAAAATCCTCATTTTGACACCCCATCACACCCGATCAGGTCAAAGCGTACTTCAAAAATGGACGCAATTCAGCCCCAGATCATGACGGCCTTAACCGTAATTACTCCGGCACTTGACCGACCTAGCCCTCAAATTACTCACTAATATCTATAACAAACACTTAACACTATCCCATTTCCCGACGGACTGGAAATCGGCTTCAACCGCCATGACATCCAAATCGCGCTTTGATCATACATCCTGCGCCTATAGACCCATTTCCTCTTAAGTTGTCTCGTAAAATGCTTTGAGCAGATTCTAACCAGGCGACGTAGACACAACCTTGAATTTAATGAAATCCTTCCTAACAGCCAATTTGACTTCCGTCCCAACACAACGTGTCGCGATTCCTTGTTGAAGCTACTTACAGAGACCACCAGAGGATTAACCGTAAGCAATGCAACCTTGCTGTGTTTATGGATATTAAGTAAGCATTTCACAAGGTCTGCTACGCCGATACTCCTTCAAAAGATTCGTAACTTTAATATCCCTGATTACTTCTCCACACTACTACTCTCGTACCTAACTAATCGGTCAGTTCGAGTCAAAATAGGAAACACATTCTCTATTCTATTTCAACTCACAGCAGGCGTGCCACAAGGTTCTGCTTTAGCCCCGACCATTTACACCATTTTCGCTTCCGATATTCCCAATGTAATACCACCCGTAGTAGTCATTCGCAGTTTGCGGATAACACTGGTTTCTGGGCAGTTTGCGGATAACACTGGTTTCTGGGCAGTGCATCGGAGCAGTCGAACGGGCCCCTACCTGATATCCAAAACCCTCTGGAATTTTTTCAACTGGGCCAACTAGTGGAGAGTCTCCGCCAATCCTACCAAAACATAAGCAATCCTCTTCCGACACCTTAACTACCACGAAGACAAATTTCTTGGCCTAAACAGTAAAAGACACACTCCACTTACTTAGGAATCATTTTCACCTAAATAGACAAACATAAACCATAATCACCTCTCCTCTATCGCCTCCTGTCAACGCCAAATAGCTAGACGCATGCACAGGCTACCTTTCAGGTCCCCAACCTCACAATACAACACGCAAATATATCACCTACCACAAACAATACAAAGATTGTAAAGAAACTTTGCACACAAAGGAATTTTCAGCGCCTCAATCCCAACCACTCCCTACAACTACAGATTTCTTCCATTCTCACGCAAATAAAAACTCAAACTCAAATTCAAACACCCTCCGCAGTACAAACACAACTCCTTGACGACCTCACTAAGAAAATAAACGAGTCTCTGGACAATACTCCATATGCCCTCCGCACCCCCCGTCTATTTGACGACGACCATGCAAGGATACCCGGCAAAGGAGATTGCATTAACCACACACGTTACACTTAGCTAAACAAGACGCACACATTTAAACCAAATAACATAACTATACAAATAAAATCAAAACATTTTTCTGTTTATTTAGAAACACTAAAAAAACTAAACTCTTGATTGTAAACTATACATTAACCCAAATGAAAGCAACACTCACAAGAAAAGATTGACTACGGTTGAAGAGCAGAAGGACAACTAAACATTCTACAAGATACTAATAAGCTAAAATAAGAAAGTACTAACATAATCATGAACATAGCTACAAAAAATTATCTGGTATGAAACACCATACGACCTTCCAACCTACAAATTGGAAATTAAAAGAAAGGAAATATCTTTAATAACATTTTTTAAGTATAATTATGCAACCTCTTTTATAAGAAGTTCATTACGAAAATAGGCAACATTCACACAGTCAAAACAATAATCTATGTCAAACAGACATTTAAAACTTCATGACAGACAGAGGTTAATAGACATCTACATGCTAACTTAAATTAAAAGAAATAAAATCATTCTAATTTAAAATTTTTTAGGATAACTATGCAACCTATTTTTTATTTTAAAAAAAACATCATTGTAAAAAACAAATGAATAATTAAAAGAAAACTATCTGTCGAAAATTTGAAAATCAAGTTTCTGTATCAGAAAGTTCCTGGGCTTGCATTGTAAAATTGACAGCGCACTTTGTCAATCCCTTTTTGAATGTTAATTATTCGATTTGTCGCAAATTTTAATGTCTTCCGGAACGTCGACAAGTCTTGAGGAATTTGGATAACTTTGGGATATACCCAACGTCATTAAATTTTTAGTCAAACGTGTCCAAGTAAATCTTGAATATGGAAGTCTAAACCTTGTCGGTGAAAGTTTTTATTTGATATGCGTTCTTACTGGATCAGTAGTAAATACAAAAGTTCACGATATCTGGTGAAAAGGCACCAATGCTACTTCTTTCCTCTAATGGAAATAGAATGTTTTTCTAACAACCAATCGTGGTGATCAACGCCTCGCATAAACTTATTATAATTACTTATTACTAAAGATTGTGGAACAGATATTTTTTCCCCCTTTTCTTTACTTCATATTTGCACTTGTACAGTTGGAACAGTTGTAGAATTTTTGTTTGAGTTATGGGACAACGGGCCATTCCATTATCTCTTATAGTACCTGTCGCCGTAAATCCAAGTTCCTTCAGCTGCAACAACACATTATAGCTTGTAAAGAAATTATCAAAGTTCACAGAGTGATTTTTAGGATTTTCAACAACCGACAACTTATTTAGCACTACTTTGGTTCCCAAGGGTAAATTTTTATTTGCTTCGTTTGTGTCCTTGCCGTCGTGAGCACATGATGCCCATAGTTTATAACCGAATCTGATAAATCGGATATGATTGGGTAGTAACCATAGTACTTTACTATAATTTCATTTACGGAGGAATTATCATGTAATATGCTCCATTTGCTAAAGCTTTTATTGACTAAACCAAGAAGAGGTTTGATTTTGAAAGATCAATCATTTTTGTTTTGATTCGCTAAACTGTTGTCGACAAAGTGTATAACAGATCTTTATTTCCTGATATGCATTTCTACAAAATGCATTTTTGGCCAAGGGGACACCTAAATATTCTTGTTCCGACCAATAGTCGCACTCGCTAGGCAATTGGTGATACCCAGAAAAAATCAAAAACCCAATGAATATTTTTAGCTCATCCGATGAAATTTGAAAATAGTGTTTGTTTTTTTGTTCTCTTGCATACCTGTTCGTTTCATGTAGGAGAAGTTCATCAACATTTTCATCAAAAATCTGTTCGAAAAGTTCCAAGGGTGTTGCACTACCAAATGTTTGTTTTAGATCTTCAATCCTTATTTGAGTTCCATTAGATCAATTTGTGCATTGCTACTGTACTCAGCATCCCTCTGGAATGGTTTTGTCTTTGAGCCGACATGCTAACTCCGAAAGTGGTATAATTAACTCCTCATCACTATCAGGGTAATCAACTTCGACAGGTTCTTCTTGATTATTATCTATAAGAGTTTCAGTTTCACCTACAATATCACCCACCATGTTTGTTTGAAGCACGTCATCGTTAACTTCATCTTCCTCTGTGAACTCGTCCACCTCAGGAGGCAATGCCATAGTATCCGCCTCAATTTCTGACGAATGCAAATAATCAACAGCTTCCTCTAATGTTTTAAAAATTTGACGACTCATATTCACAAATCTGCAAAAAAAAAACTAGTATCAATCCACAGTCTTCATTTGAGGACATTAATTATCAACATACAATTTAGCTGTTTTTACTAAAACATTTTGGAAAAATTTGTCGGTATACTTAAAATAATCTATTTAAATAAAAAAATAAGATATAGCAACAACTGTTCTTAATAGATAAAAAAATTATTATGATAAAACTATTATCGTGATATTCACCCCGAAAAGCGCTTACTAGAATAACTATTTTTAGAAACACGTGCTCTACAACTGCAAACTTTCGTAAACACAGACAAGTAGTACTACCTCCTAGCACTTTACCCTAAATTGGTTTACCGTTATAGCATTTTCGACTCTCCAAACAGTCTGAAGACGCTGGCCGCTAATGGGTTAAACCTTCCAACAGTGCACATATTGAAACACACTAAGCTAACCAACACACTTTATTACTTTCTTGAATTAAAAATTATCTATTTATCTGCACCCAAATTACCGACCGACAAAATGATGTAATCGTGGGCGGCTTTGCCACCTCCAACTAGTAGACACCTTTGATATTGCTTAAGTGGCCTGCGTTGATCGGACGCGTGTAGTTCAAGTTCAGCAAGGTTTATTAAAATTTTATATTACATTTCAACATTATATAGATATATACAATTGAGTAGTGTTGGTGGCGCGGTGCTCAGGACTCGGTCCTCTTAAGCGCGTAGATTGCGTGGTGGTTGGGCTGCGTGGTTGTATGTTATGCCTGCTGACATCGTTGAGATAAGATTGTGGTGATGCTGTTGGTGGAGATCTTGTGTGGACTGTCCTGTTATGCTCGGTTGCGGTTGATGCTGCTGATGCCCTGCGTATCTGGAATAGATAGAAACATGTGTTAGATTGTCGGTGTTAACACAACAGGAATTTAAATAAATTGTCGATACTGTATACCTAACCTAGGGCACCAGCCTTGGCCCTGGACCTTTGTACGAAGTTTTTGCTTAAAACGGATGACAGGTAGGTCACTGTCCAAATGAATACCTCCGAGGAGGGTCAATATGGAGTCGAACTCTAGGGCCGGTTGAGCAGGCGGGGTAACGACAGCAGCAGGAGCCGATCTCAGTACTTTCGCCTTCCCAACTTTGTCCGCCGTCGCCCGGGGCGTAAATGACGCCGGTCCGTGTTGAAGAAGGCCGAAGAAGCTTCGGACAGCCCCTGTAGCTAACGGGGTGGTCCCTACCACTGTTAACGCACTTGGCCCGGTCTGTTCGGGGTTTCGTGTATTCACTGGAGTGGTGATCTCCGTCGCACTTTACTCAGCGGTACCACATCTATGCATATATCTCATCAGCCTGCCTCTGTCCTGGAGTGGGACAGACTGGATACGGATTCCCTCACTGAAAGCCTTCGCTCTCGTGAAGGGGATCCGTTGCCGGTCTAGTTCTCGGGAGAACGCGACCCAGTTCTCCTTCTAACGAAGAATTACTAGGTGGCACTTTCTCACGGGTGTCCTCTCGTGTCGTTGTCTGCTTCACGGCTACATTGCTGTCCGTAAATTCTTCTACGACCTGGAACCCTTTGTCGGTGGGCGGCGGCGTAGCTGGGCGAACGTTCGATGTCTTCTTCGGCTTCTTCTGCATCTTGAAGTTTTCGTCGTGGATCCCTGGCTGGGGTCTTCTCGTTGTGGTGGTGCTGGTAGACTGCTTGGTTGGTAACCGTACTATATCGGTTCGGGCGATACGCGGTCCCTCCGAAGTCGTCACAGACCTCGATGGTGAACCCTTCACATAATCTGCGCGACATCGTGATAATGACGCGGGCAGATTCTTTTTTGTAAAATTTAAAATTAGCTTATGCTAAATTATCGTTGTTACTCGATTGGATCCCAACTTTGGGATCAGCTTCTGTAACGCATCTTGCAGTTTTATTGAAATCCGCTAATTCAGAGACTGGTTATTGGACAAGTAGTGGAACTGGAGGGGACTCTGACGTAGCAAAATTCATTATTTTGGATTTCTGCAGTTTGATTAAAATTGTTTAATTGACAAATAATTATTTAACAAACATTTTGTACAGGATTTCGCTTCTTTCAAGCTGTCGCTTAGGTCACATTATTAATGATACGCAGTACCATTTAATACAGGGCGGTAAAGCGGATAGGTTGTGGTGTTTATGCCAGATTAATGAACAAGAACCTATCATGAGCTGATCTAAATGCCGTAGTGCGCTGTATAATTTATTGTTTTTATCATGATAAGCAATAAAACTATTAATGTTAGTTAACGCGGTTCAGACATAATTTTTTTACTCATTTTGTGTTTTTTTTTTGCTTTTATGTGGTTAGTATGGATGGTTTTTAAGACTGTTTTACATATGTCGGTAGCAAAAAAAATCCGCATAATCTGAGCACCCACACAATATAATTTGGATTTTCCGACTCTTCTCTGACAGTTACACACTTAACGTTTGTTCGATAGCAATAATAATGCTATATCCGTGTCGTAAGTAAAATCACACGCAACTGAGTACCCACAATGCCTTTTGTAAAAAACAAAGCGCTTTCTCGTTTTCCCAATTTTCGGGGGCCTTCCCGACTTTTCCACCAAAAAACCTATTATTATCAGAATCAGGTTATCATTTTTACTATTTTGAGAAAAACAATTATTTTATGGAGGGATCATCTTACTTTTCTGGATTGTTTTCCTCGTGACTTATCACACCTTCTTCTGTATCTTCATCTTGTATATTTGACACGTTCTCAAAATATTGGGGAATCATAACAACAATGGTTTTTGTATTCCATACTACCTTCAACTGACCTAGTGTTCTTGACACTGTTGCCTCGGCATTAAAATCAGCATATATATCATCTCAATCACTTCACTTCGTTTTTATAGTAAGGTCGCCATGTTTTTTAGATTCTATTACACTAACGAAACGTTTCGTCACTTCAATAAACATAGCATTATCGGCATTTCTGATATTTTTGCTCTTTTTTTTCTCCTTCAGAGCCATATTTTAAAATAAATACCCTACAAAATAAGCTAATTTAACACATGGATTTGCACAACGACAACCAGATTTTAACACAAGAAATAGTACAATTACAAACGAAATACTGATTTGCACAAAACACAAATCAAAAGTGCAGTAGGCCTTCCACAATATTGATGTTATGAACTACGGGAACTGCACAACTAACAAAATATTCACAGACACTATATCCAGTACATGAGCTCTCCAAACACAATCACCAGTAGTAAAATAGTTCTTTAGTTAAATAGTTATTAATTAAAAAAGTTTTATTACTAATGTACTACCTATATTTTACTGATTTGGTACAATATACCATGGTACTAGCAAATCTTTTTTATACCGTTATGTTGTATTTGTTTTTGATAAAATTATTGGAGCAATAATAACTCGACGGAAATACCTATTTGCATATTCATAACCGTTACAAACGAATTCTTAAACCAGGAGTTATTTAAAAAAAAAACATATAATTCATTACTACACGTTTGTGTAGAAATATTATATTTCAGTTCGGATTTATTTCATAACATTTGGCAAACATTTTTATTAAACTGTTAGTGTTTATATGAAAAATTATTCACAAAATTTATAACCCACAATGTGAGATTTAATTTATTAGTTCAGGGTCAATGTTATCTAGATCTAGCATATTTAAGTAACATGAAGCCAGCATGGACCGGTATCAAATAAAAATGCAAAATAAAACATGCTGATTAATAGCGGTCGTTATATGATATCGAGTCGATAATTATAGCTTATAATTTTATGAGAAACCGAAACGCAATAATTAAAACACTCAAAACCGAAATTTCTTACAATGTTTTCAATAGGAATAATGTATTAGACCGGCCGATACTCAAACTGTAGTACGCGCACCCCCTGGGGGTACGCGAGAATTTTTAGGTGGCACGCGGCTGGCCAACAAAAAATAAAACAAACCTTTAAATTTAAATAGAGGAAAAAAACTCGTTAGACGTTTACATTTACATCAAAATCACTCGCAAAATCATCTTTAAATTATTTTTCTATTGCAGCATAAAACTGTAAAAATATAAATGCAAATTAATTGGCAAAAAGAAACCATGCGCACTTACAGATTTTAGTATCTAACATGTCATGATTTATTTTTTATTAAACTTATCCAAAAGTCCTGAAGGATAAATAATACCAGATAGCTATAAAGTAAGGTAAGTATATGAAAATGTAAACTTTCGCCTTACTAACACATATTATAATACTTATCTTCGTCAGTAGTAAAGTTATCTATTACAATTGTTTAAGATGTTCTAACAATTTTGTGAAATTTGAAACACCTGCTCTTAATACAGAAAAATGTCATAAGTGGAAAGTTGCGAAAAACTTCAATTTGAAGGCAGTTTAACAACATTTAATTTATCGTTGATCTATATTACTTTTTGCTAAAATTCTATTCCTTAACTGGCTTTATTTATAAAACCGTTAAGAGCAGACTTATGTTCGTTTCACCGTTAACAATTTTAAAAGATAACATTACTGCGACGTAGTTAAATGTACATTTAGTTTTAGATTGTATAACTTTAATATACAAATACACCATTAAGGGGGGGCCTCGATAGATAGTTAGGCAACACATCAAAGTTAGCTGAAACTTTAGAGAAACGCGTAAGACGCCAAATTAGTCTCGAAACCTTCCTAAATGTTTGAATATAGGTTTTTTTTTTAAATTTTAATTTCTATAATTCTATAATTTTTTATAAAATTTTTTTTCCAGTAGTGATTAAATTGTAATTAATTTTTCTATTTATTTAATTAAAAATTATTATTAATTTTATTAAATACATAAATAAAAAGTTTACCTCGAGTAGGATTAGAACCTACGACCTGTACTTTGCTAGAGTACCGCGCTAACCATCTGCGCCATCGAGATTCAACCCCCAATCGATGCAAACTTTGTCTTTATGTATGTAGAACTGATGTAAATTCTAAATATAATGAGATCGGGTGTGATAGATTCATTTGTCAATCCATAATCATTATTTGAAATATGTGTCGATAGACATCTGTGGTATATCCATTGCTGCAACAAACTCAGCTAATTGGGTATATCCAATCCAAATTGATACAGCACCAATAACGGCAGCACGGTTTGTTGAACCAAAAGAAGGATCAGCGCCACCAGTCCTTACCACATCTGTTTTTCCGCACATATTACATTTAAATGTAGGCGTACTTTCTAATCCTTCTATCTTTTCTGATATGACGTCTATATAAAAAAAAAGAGCAACCAAAGCTAACCTGATTTAGTGATTGAAACGTATTTAAGAAATATTTTATATATATGATCCTACGGCCTGATAAATTTAGTTTTTGAGTGGTATCTGATTCTGTATCGTTTTCCAACAATAATGAAGCATCTGAACTGTCTTCACCAAAAGAAATGTCAAATTGCTCTTCGGATTCAGTATCTGCTTCTGTCACCATTTCTTAACGATTATAAGTATCGGACACCAAACGGTCTTCGTCATCATTATGATTGAAGCTGATGCTACAAGGTTCGTCTGCCAAACGGATGCAAGCTTGTGTTGAAATCTTACCCAATTTCCTATAAACGGAATTTATCAATAAAAAAAATCTACCTTATAATTTTTTTAAAACTAACAAAAATTTCGGGCCACTTGCGTGGATTTGCTAATAGTGAATCGTTCATAATTTTTTTATTTATGATAATTACAGGACATTTTAATAAACTATAACAAAGGGAATATTTCAATAAAGTAAGATTGTATATAGGTACTCGCCTTTTTTATCACACTCCTACTTCTTCTTGGAACACTCACACTTTTTCTTACTTTATGAATTTTTAGACACAATCACAAATTTACAACTGGTGTTTGATCGATGAGTATCGTTTGCAAAATGCTAGTACACTGATAGCAATCCCGTAATTATCTACATTTTATTACAATATTTGTGGAATAACAATAATCAATATGTAATCAGGTGATATACTTAGAGTGAATTAAAGGGAAAGTTATTTAGCCATTTTCTACACTTGATTATATTACCTATATCTTTTTAAATTTAACATTGAGTAATGAACTAACCAGAAAATAATATTGTTACACAGTTTATTTAAATAACACTTTATGTTGATTCCGTGTAATTAAAGAAAAGGATGAAGTTGAGGTACATATATAATAACATAAAAGTGACATTAGTTTTGAAAATTTTAGTAAAAAATAAAAAAAAATTAAATTTTATGCAAATTACTTTAGTGTTCATGTCTTCTGTAAATTAATAAAAAAATAATAAAGGGATGTGCATAAATTATTCTGAATATTGATTTAATCCCTCATCTTGCCTATGTCAGATAAGTATTCAGGTAAAACTTTGAAAACTTTCACTCCACTACACTAGGGAGCGCTGCGATTGATTTATATTTCGTCAAGCTATCCAGAGGGGCCTTAAAAACCCAAAAAAGATTAGCTTCTGTTGACTTGCGTGCGCCACACATCCAGACTGGTGACAAGTCAGTGCCAGTGTAGTAGTATAGCCCGTGATTACAAGCTCGCTCATAGTATTGCGTTGTGTGTTGTGTTGTTCTGCGGATATTCAATCCTGTTCAAACAATAATTGTTCAGGCCTGTTGACTCCGTTTACGGACATTTGCTTGAAAACTGAGTACCTTACTGAAGTGAATGTTACAATAAAAATTAAGAATGAATAAATGGTTCATAAAGAAAAGGCCTCATGAAGATCTGAATCAAAATTCTGGGCCATCAACTTCACAAAATGTGAGTGAATGATTTGATACTAATGAGCAGCCCAAGAGAAAAATTAAAAAACCCGAAAAACTGACAAATGACTCTAAAACTAAAAAAAAGAAAATATGACGAGTTGTATTAAAAATTAGGTTTTACTTGGACACAAGCTCAGATGAGCCTAATCCACAGTGCGTTGCTTGTTCTGAAATTTTATCAAACAATTCTATGAAACCATCTCTTTTAAAACGCCATTTTGAACGTCTTCTGGAAGACCTTAAAAGTAGGAAAAACAG
Source organism: Vesta saturnalis (assembly GCA_036346205.1). Classification (NCBI taxonomy): domain Eukaryota; kingdom Metazoa; phylum Arthropoda; class Insecta; order Coleoptera; family Lampyridae; genus Vesta; species Vesta saturnalis. The sequence continues at coordinate 675,446 of JARFJB010002210.1, read as the reverse complement.
TTTTCTGGTGCAGAACAAAATGAAAATGCTACAAAAGCTTCTTGTAAAGATAGTCATTTGATCGCAAAGTCTGAGAAAAACCATATTATTAGCGAAAACCTAATGCTCCCTGTCTCAGTAGAGATTGTTTCTTGTATGTTTGGAGAAAAGAGGCAAAAAGAATTAAAAAAATTTCAATATCAAATGATACAGTTTCAAGGAAAATCAATGATATGGCGTATGACACAAGAGAACAACCTGTTCGAGCAATTCAGAGTAGTCCTTGCTTTGGTATACAACTCGATGAAACCACGGATGTCGCTAGCCTAGCCCAACTGACCGTTCTTGTTCGTGACATATTTCAAGATGAAGTATTTGAAGATTTTTTATTTTGTGACATCCATATGGAGATATTTTCAAATTATTAGATTTTTTTCTGAAAACCAGCTAGAATGGAAAAACTGTGTCAGTGTGTATGGATGGTGCGCTAAGGCTATGAGCGGTCACATCACAGGGCTGGTAGGCCATATTGAAACAGTTTCAGCTGAGTGTAATTCATTCATTGTGTCCTTCGCCGTGAGGCTTTTACGGCTAAGCACCTCTCAGAGGAACTTAAAGGTTGTCTTCATCAGAGTGTGAAAATTTTGAACTTCATCAAAACTAGGCCTCAAAAATCTCGCTACTTTAAAATTCTATGCCAGAATATGGGGAGCCTTCAAGAGAACTTGTTGCTTGAGGTTGATGGCTATCACGGGGAAATGTTTTGTTCCGTGTGTGTTTACAAGTATACATTGAAAGGTTGTCCAGCATCATTGAAAATCTGTTTACATTGGGGAAGTACAGTCGTAGATATCACATCTTTCACAAGAAGCTGCGCGTGATGAATTTGAAAATTGAAGTAAGAATTGTGATGTTTGTCAATGTAACCAACAAAATCCACGTAAACCACATATATATCCATGGCAATGGATTCGTTGGGATTATGACCCATTCAATTGTGCAATTTTTTGAATAATTATGGATTCTTTTTCTAAATAGTTGGAAGGCTTACATGTAGAATCTATTTCTCCGAAATCAACTATTTCTGTTCTTCGACAACCATTTCTACGCATGATGTATGGTGCAAAGGTAAAATGAAATCTGTAATTTGGTGTAGAGGGATTGAAAGCTCAAATTGGCTTAACATGCAATACTATCTATAACAGCAAACACCCTGCAAAATGCAAAATATAGAAACTGAAACAACTAGACAGTTCCTTCCAGGCAATCTAGTATGTAGCCCAATTTACAGTGACTATTCAAGCTGTTTGTCTGCGGCGGTGGTACGAGCAACAGATCTAGTATATATATATATATATATATATATATATATATATATATATATATATATATACAACGGTGATTTTCAACAATTTATGGAGATGAAACAGACTGTGGTGGACCCTCACAAACTTTCTGATTTTTCCAACATTTCACTCCACCAGACTAAGAGTCTACAAGTGGGACTCGGAGTGTTAACGCACCTTTGAACGACAGTCCGTTTGAAGTAATTAGTAACAGTGAACAATTTCTGCGTGCTAGAATGCCTCAAGGAGTATTAGTAACCTTGACAATCCTGTAGTATGTAGTTGGTTACTAGGGTTTTTTAGTACTTCACCATAAAGTAGTAGACAGCCATATACTGCTTATGTAGTGTTGTAAATTACTTTTTACTGTGAATTTCACTTCTTAATTGAAATTTTAAACTCATGCTAAAAATTCTCGGTTGTTGGTGGGAATATTTGGTTTCCTAAATTCGTATATCCCGTTAGTGATGATATTTTTAGCTCATTATTTTTAGTTTGGCTTGCATTACGTTACCTGCATTATTACTTCCACATCCAACGAATAGGAAGTACTTTATCGCTAAAAAATTTCAAAAATTTTTATTTGCTCAATCGCTTTAAAATGTCCGAAAATGTCCAAAAAGCAAAACTGGAGCAAAACAAATCTCGTCTGTGTGTGTGTGTGTGTGTGTGTGTGTGTGTGTGTGTGCGCGTGCGTGCGTGCGTGCGTGCGTGCGTGCGTGCGAGCGTGCTTGCGTGCTTGCTTGCGTGCGTGCGTGCGTACGTTCGTGCGTGCGTTCGTGCGTGCGTGCGTGCGTGGGTGTGTGTGTGTGTGTGGGTGGGTGGATGGGAGGGTGGGTGGGTGGTTGCGTGCGTGCGTGCGTGTGTGTGTGTGTACTCCATAACTTTCGAAGAACTTAACATATCAAGTAGAAATTTGGCACACATATAGATGTCAATTCCCAAGGCGACTGATTGTTTTTGAGGTCAGTCGGGAATGGGGAAAGCGGTTTTGCAAATTTTTATTTTTTTAGATTTTTTCCTTTTAATATGCGATTAGTAATATAATTGTGAATATAGATACCATAAGATTGGAAATAAAATTTTTCACAAAAAATTTTTTTGCAACATTTTAAAAAATTTGGCCATTTTCGAAATATTTCCAAAAACTCGATTTTGGAACCCGTCCGCACGACTTTTTTAAAATTCAGATAGGAAATCAAATTTCTGATCGAAGAACAGTCTTGTAATTTTTTTTGTAGAGTTAATCGTTTCCGAGTTATTTAGAAAAAACCGACTTTTTGATGTGGAAGTATTGATACAATTTGCAGCGGTTTTGTTATTTTGTAACGAAACGAGTAGAGAGGGGTGGTATTTCTTATACATGTTACTTTTGAAGCATTACTGTTATATCCGAATAATCTTAACCATGACAAACCAATGTAAAGATATAAATAACGAGTTCTTTAATAAGCATTTTTTGCAGAGAAACAATTTCAGTTTGCATTATTTCTTTAACGTTTGGGTACAATTTTTATTAAAATATTAGCGCAAAGCGTTTTTATAGCATAATAATCATGAATAAACTTTATGTTCTGTTACAATTAGTGATTTAATTCTTAGTTCAGGGTCAATGTTATCTAGATCTAGAATATTTAGGTTACTCCAAGTCAACGTGGACCGGTATCAAATAAAAATGCAAAATAAAAGATTCTGGTTACTATAAAGTTGATAATTACAGTTTTTAATTTTATAAGAAACCTAAACGAAATAATTAAAATACTTAGAAGCAAACTTTTGAAAATATTTTTAACAGGAATAAAGAAGTATACAATTATACAATCATGGCTTAAAAAAAGAAGTCAATCTAAATCGCGATGCATGAAATTATATATCAGGAACTGTTTTTTGGTACCATTTAAATACTTTTAATTGAAATATTTAAATACTTTTATTCTTCAAGTTTTTAATTCGATTATTTTGCAACGTTTTGGGAACTTGATGTGCCCTTGACCTGCTCTTGTCTTCAGCATTGTTTCTTGTCATAAATTAAAAAAAATCTCACTAATTTCTGCTTAAGGGTTTAGGATGTCAGTGTGAGATTTGTATGACATTATCGATACTTTCAGTTACCAGAACTACCTTGTGTGGGTATATGTACTATACCACTCACTGGTTAGACATCAAAAAATCCTTCGATAGTGCAGTGTGCGCATATACCATAATCCATTTATTTTAAACCTGTATAAATGCTCACATTCTTACTAAAATAAGTAAAACTAGAATAAGTTGACTTCATATGTTAGATATTTATCTCTATTAATAATCAAAATCTGAAAAAAATTGCTCACCTTGGATTAAGACCCTGCTTACTTGTTAAACTGTATTTGACAAAGTAGATGATAAATGCGCATGAAAGTCGTTTATTCATATGTGGGGAAATATCAAAGCCAATTTGGTGGTTTATAACTTATTGGGAATATTTTTATAGTAATTAACAAGCAATAAAAATTAATAGCACTAATGTATCAGATATAATCCCACCAATGTTTTATGTAAATATGTAAGGCGTGTCCATATGTCTATCACTATCAAGAGAAAACATATAAGTAAAATAATAAGTAGTTTTGATAACAAACCTTTAAGGTAAAACAGCAAACCTTGTAAATTATAACTCTATATTTAAAATGTCTGTTAAAGGTGAGGCTATAAGATCAAACTGTTCGTTCATTAAAGGTAGGGGAGACGGGGGCAAGTTGGCGCAATTTTCAGTTTTTTAATGTTTAGATCTTTGTGGTTTCTCGTAAATAATTGCTGGATCTATCATGTGTCAGCTATATATGCGCAGTAGATAATCTTCGTAACTCTTGTGGTTTAAAAAGAAAGGGAAAAATCAAGTGCATGCAAAGTGCGCCAATTTGACCGCTCTGGGGTCAGTTGGCACAAGGCCCTTAAAATGCTGAATTAATTTGAAGCGATGGATACTGAGTGCGACAGAATTTTAGTCTGGAACAGCGAAGGACCACTGCAAATTTATACCGATTTAGTAGTTTACGCACAAATTGTAAAATTCATATAAAAAAACTGTTGACCATACTAATCACGTTTAGAAAGTAAAATGTCTTATGCAAGTATTTATTTATGAATACGTATGTGTAAAAGTAAGTCAATATAAAATATAAGGTGGCATAATAATAACAGAAATTTGAGTAACTTTCACTTTTTGACCTTGGGAATTATCAATTCCGCCCACGTGTGGGACGTATTTTTTGACTTGAGGTTGACCTCGGATTCATCCTTGGAGTTAGTCTAGGAGTTCACCTTGCACTGGGGGTTTGTATTCTAAAGAAAGGGTCCTGGTCTTGTAAGGCTGTTATAGGAACCTGCTCGTGGACTTCGCTCTTGTCATAAAAATTGTATTCTAATACTGAGGAGAAAGAATTAAAAGAAAATAAAAAGATGTTATTTAATCTGTGTTTATTATTATTTATACTTATTAGGTCAGTTTTGATTTTTATCAAATATTTCAAGGATCTAAAAATCCAGGGGACATAGACCTTAAACGATTATGTTTATGTTCTATACAATGTTTAAGGATGAATTTAGGCGTTAGCCCAAGTTTTTCAATATCTGAATAACGACCTCGAGATTGTAAATAAAGTCACCTTTAGCATAAAAAGGACGATTCATCCATTGTAATGGGCGATGTTTTGAGATGACCTTGCATTATTGATATTTTATAGAAGCGGTCGGCTTTGGATTTTTTTTAGGTTAACATGTATCAAGGTTATTGATATTTTTATACAAACGGTCGGCCTGGAGTTTTAGGTTCACATGTATTTATTTCATATCTATTAATATAATACAGGTAAGGTTAAAAATAAACATGAATGAAAACAGCTAAACTGCATTATTTTATAGAAGTAATGATGGCTTTGGATTTTTTAGCTAACACGTATTTTATTTACGTCTATATGGGTTTAAACGTCATTCAGGCATCGATAACTGTTTCTGATTTGTTTTTACAATGTGATTTTTCATGATAGACCTATTATAAAGAGGATGCATAGTTACTATTAAAATTATTTTAGGTAACAAGATTAAAATTAAATATGAATGAAGATGATTAAACCGTATTATTGGTAGAAGTAACAGATGACCTTGGAGTTGACCTTGACCGTTTTCAAATTAAGATGATTAATAGTATTATTGATAGCTTTAATACCATAATTTGGCCTTGGAAGGAACACTATAAATACGTGCATTTGAGTTTAGTTAATTTAGTACTGTTCTGAAGAGCATTACGTTATTATCGTTATGGATTCTTTAAATGTTAATCAAAATTTGGGTTTGTTCAGTACTGGCGTGTTAGCCGAAGAGGGGCTAAAAAACGCTTATAGTATTATTCCTTATAAGGTGAAGTGTTAAAATGGCACTATCGATTCGATAGAGCTTTATAATGATTTTGTGGAGGCTGCACGGACGGTTGGTGGAGTGTAAGTATATATCTGTTTTTATTTTGAAGTTTTAATTATTATTCTTAAAGTCCCGCTCAAGCAAATATGGAGGATGTGTTTGTTTATGATGATGAAGGGACGCTGGAGACTTCCGCAGCAGAGAATTTGAATATGATAACGGGATGTCTTTTAATTGTCTATTGTTTCGTTTAGTGAATGAGTACATTACAGGGGCGGCAGCAAGGCCAATCGGGTGCTGGTCTATCAATCCAGCAAAAATATGCCGGACCATCCTCTACCCACATTACGAAACATGCAAGGATAATCCCTTAACCTGGCTACAGGTCAAAAATATATCGCTTACTAAATGTTATATATTTACCTAGCACATTGTGAAGGATGCGGCTTCGTCAGATCGCGTCGGTATCACATTAAGGAACCCAAATTAGCCAGACATACCAATCGGCGTATCATTTAGAATAAATAGTAAACCAGTTGTCGGTGAGAGTGATAATGACGTCACTGGAAAAGGTAATGCAGAACAATGCTAGCTTTTTCTCTAGTGACTTGTTAGTTTTAAACGTGGATATAGTGACGGTTCCTGGAAGTTTGAAGACCTTTTTAACGCTAAAGGACAAGGTATTATTGTTGCACCAGCAACAATGAATGAATACAATTGTTTAGCTCGCGCACTAGTCTTAGCAATAGCGCTTAGAAGTAACGATGCAATACTTAATAGCATGAAAACGGAATATCCTTTGTCAAAACTGTGGTGTAGATCTTAGTTAGGGTGGTAGTTACGAACATATTCAATCATTTCAAAATCATTTAGCTTCATATACCATTGTAGTTTATAATTCGCGTATAGGTGAGTGACTCTGTTTACTTTGAGGGTCCTAGAGGATCTGGTAGAGTTGTTTAAAATTTGTTACTAGAAGACGAGCACTATAACTTAATTATCAGCTTAACTTCGACATTTATCTGCGGTTATTACTGCGAACAGTATAGAAAACGTTGCAATAAGAAAAATCGACATGAAAAATGTTTGTATCAGTGTCCTGGTTGTCATCAAAATCCGTCATGTCCTATTCAAAATTCGAAAATTGTTTTTTACGGACCTGAATGTCTTAAAAACCACAAGAACAGTGAGCTATGTCAAAAATTACAAAAACGTTTAAAGTGGTTCAAAACCATTGAAGCAAAGAGTAAGCATGGATGCGGATACAGTCGTTGTCCCACGTGCAAGGACCAAAAACCTATTGGACATCTTTGCTATATACCCATTAACTAGGCTCAAGGTGACACCGGTGATGGTAAAGCATCTATGTTTATCTTTTACGATTTGGAATGCATGCAACAGAAGGTGTGTGAGGGGATGAATGATTTCTGCAAGATCCCAATCTATCTGTGGCCGCAAATGTTTGCTCTGTTTGTATCCAATTAACTAATTTCCATTCAATGCGACGATATTAGGTTTATTGGCTCCCTTAATTTCATTCCATCACCACTCTCGGCATTTACGAAAACATTCAATTTTTCCGACTCCGAAGGATATTTCCCTTCCTCTTCAACACAGCGAATCAGAAATATGAGGGTCCTTTGTCTGCACTTGAATATTATTGTGCATGTCAGATGTCAGAGAAAGAACGCCAAAACTTTTAGATTGGCACACGGCTGAGACCCAAAGTAATTGTGTTATTAAAATGAGTGAGTAGATTGTGGAGTATTTCTTGATAGATGTTAAGATCCTCGGTAAAGGTTGCATTAGTTTCTGGTCGACCTTCACGACCTAAAATAAGGTCGATCCGTTTGAGGAGTCAACCACAATTGCTAACGCAGGCTTTTCCTCAACGAGAACACATCGGTCTCATTCGGAATGGTGGTTACAGGCGTGTCGACAAACAGGCAAAAGTCGCAATACAGTGGTTACACTGGATGGAACATTCACAGTGACCATACAGCATGCCGGAAATGCTCGCGAGTTTAGAACACCTAAAGGTGTTAAGGTCGACGGTTATTGTGTGGAATCAAATACAGTTTACGACTCTCAGGGGTGCTATTGGTGCGGTTGCGATGAATATTTCCCCAATCAAGCCAATGTTGACCCAAAGCTGGATGTAAGTATAGCCACATTTGTCCGAAAAGAGAACACGGCTGCACGAACTACAGCTATAATGTGTTTTCAACTAGTGATCAGACACTTAAATCAACGTGTAAAGTGAAGGGTAAACTTTAAGAACTTTGAAACTTTGAATCGATGAAAGACATGGTGCTTAGCAATAGTAAAGACTCTCTTTTTGTGTATAATGAAAATAGTTAAAGATAGGCGTTACAATGTATTAAGTGGGCACGAATCTAAATAGTATGGAATAAGTTACTCTAAACGGTGAAGGATTAAGAACTTTGACACTTTACCGTTTGGATATAAGGAATAAATAAGAAGCATATATAGAAAAATCATTTATTTATTTATATAAGCTAATCTGCTTAAAGTCATAACCAGGTACTACACATCCCCGTAATTGAACCCTTAATAGGGACGAGGGGAAGGTATGAGTGGTACCCTGAGGAGCGGCTCTAGTATAGAGCCACCCCTACCTCCCCCTATAGTGAGCGACGGTACGGACTCCGACGATCTGGTCGGTGCTGCCTGCTGTAGCTAGTGTACCTCTTCTTCTTTGTCGACTGGTGGTGGTATTGGGGTCAGGTTCTCGTAATAATGTAGAGGGGAGCGGGTGTTGTCCCGGAAAGCGGCTCCGGTATAGTCACCCCTGCTTCTATCTATACCACATGACGTTGTGGCCTACATCGCTCCGCCCAGTGCCGTCGTCGATGGTCGTGTCTCCTGGTGCGTCTCTTCTTTCGTCCCCACGCTAGCTTTAATTATGGAGCCGGAATTCCTACCATTATGTTGTTGCCGACCCTCGGAAGTCTTTCATCTTACAGATGACATCCAATTTACATTCATCATCAAATTCTACAATTGCAGCGAAGTTATACATACACCAAAAAAGTCATTATCAGCTTCATAGAAAGCCTGGTAATTTCTAAACAGTCATTTTTAGAAATTCCATTCCATTAATCACGAGAATCAATCAATTAGGCTTTACGTAAAAGGTTGCTTACAATATTACCATTGCGTGGAAATTTTTTTCCGGCTGATTTATGCATAGTGTACGCTTTTTGTTTTCTGTAACAGTACTCTAATACCTTTCCTAGGAGTACGTTTATAAATCCAAAACCTTTTTTGACGGAAGTATTTCTACAGCTGATGCTGAGGTGCAACTTGTATGTAAAACCGTGTTATGTTCCCTCTTATCGATGAAAACTCGAAAATTAAATTAAAAATACCGTATTCTAATAAGCGGATAGCATACTTAACTTAATTATAAACCTTTTTTGATTGAGGTATTTCTGATGACAGCCAGACAGCCACACAGACAGACCTTATATGTAATATAGATGCGAAATATAGCTTAAAGAAGACGCAGATATTTTTTATGCGCACATCGCTAGATTGTTCGTTACAGTTTGAGGCGGACGAGCTACTGTAACCGACCCAATTCCTCTTTATTGTTAAATTGATCTTTTTAATATTTTAATTGAAATGAATGTTAATTAATTCTTTATATGCCTTGACTATAACTCAGCGCAATAAGAAAACTCTTTAAAGGACTTATGGGGTGTATTTATGATTTTACAAACAATTTTTACAAACATACAAAACAATTTTAAATCCTCATTACAAGATGCGTGAACCAAGGTATTTTTAGGTCACCTTTTTAATTATTAAGCATTAAACAAGATACATGCAAAAACCTGTCTAAACTCGCGATCTTTTTTCTTCGTTTAGCGAATGCGTCCTATAAAGGTGTGTATTGGCGCCTTGATTCAATTCTTGTCTTTCAACGAAGAAAAGCCAGTTGAGACTACAAAATCTAGGCGAATTAACCACAAAAGCTTCTTGTAGCAAATGTAGAATGCAGTTTACTTTTCCAGGAAGAACAGCATCCACTAATATAAATATCGCACTTACGAGTTTTTATAACTCCAATATTTTACGTTTTAGCTCACTAACATTTGAATGGCCGTTATTAATAATTGTTTATGGATTACTGGTAGCACTTGCTTGTGCTTTTAAGATTGACCAGCGTTCAATCTTACGCTGTCAAACACCGACCCTCAATTTCCCGCTTCTGCAAGCGTATCTTTCTCCGCGCACACGGAACCACATATATCTATAATACACACAGTAATTTTCATAAAAGCATTTATACAGATTACTATAGAGTAATAAATCTTATACTAAATTGAAATAAAATTAAATTTCTGTGCCCATTCACGAGATATTACAACAATGCCCTCTAAAGTCTACTTTACTACGCTAATGACAATCATCAGCAATTAATTCGTTTAATTGTTAGTGTTGTTGCGGCGACTTTGGTTTTGAGGCGACTTTTTCTTTAATACAAACTCCGAATAAATGCGATATTCTCGTTCTGATATGCTACAACGAGCATATTCGTTAAAACTGCAATCCATTCTTTAAATAAATCAAGCAAGATAACAAAAGAAGTAAATCGAAACACAGGGATGATGCAAAAATTGATAAAACTAGTAAACAGTATAAGAAATAAATAATGAAAAACGCAACTTAAATACGACATGGATTGGTTTATAAGTAAACGTTTAACTAGGAGTACGTTTGATACTCTCTGCACAGTATGCTTTAGGACATACCTAAATGATGAAATAAGATAAAAATTTCATGATTGAAAGACAATTGTATGCAAAAATTATTTTTAATTCATTTTTTCATTTCAAATCTTTTAGTGAAAATATCATTAAATAACAATGATTATTACAAAACTTTGAAGACCTCGTAAAGACAAGGGAAGCATGAAGTATTCCAACATTAAGGTTTTTGACCGAATTTCTGTGAACCGTGCATCTTGCGGTATGGTCAGGGTCAGGAGTAGGCTTAGAGTTAGGTTTAGAGATAAAGTTAGAACTAGGGTTAGGAATTAGGTTATGGTTAGGGTTACGGTCATGGTTAGGGTTAGTGATATGGCTAGAGTTGGGCGTAGAGTTAAGGTTAAGGTTAGGGCGAAGGTTGGGGAAAGGGCTAGGCTTATACGTTACGGATGAGGAATAGGGTTGGAGTCAGCTTTGGAGTTGGGGTTTGAATTAGGAGTCGGGTTCTTGTTCGTGATAGAGTTGAGGTTGGAATTAAATTATGGAATTAGAGTTGGGGTTAAGGTTAGGGTTCGGTTTAGGAGTTGAAATTAGAATGAAGGTTAAGATTAGCGTTAGGGTTAGAGGTAGGATTAGAGTTAGGTTAAGGGATACAATTAAGGTGTGTATTTGAACTTAAGTTTGGAGTTGTATTTTTGAGTTAGGCGCAAGTTTGAGTTTAAACCTGAGTTTAAACCATACTCTAAGAGTCCGAACCTAGCCTTAAAACAAGTTTCTTCAATCGACGTTCTTTAATGCGAAATAATCTCTAAAAGCTACCTCACAAGAGTCTGTTTATTTTTTCTAAATATTATTAATCAAAAACGTAAATCCATTTTTTAAATCCTTTTTATATAGGTAATCTTCCTTGATCAGAGTTTTTTGTAGAAAACATTAAAAATTACTTTAGAAGAATTGATTTGCGCATGTTTGTCTGTGTAATTTGGGACAGGTCGGAAACTAAGACCTTCACCAAGGTAGATACGTACACCCACTCCACAACAGGTATAGGTAAAAAATTAACATGTTTAGGCATTCACAGCAATTACAAGATGACTGTTACACTTATGTTTCTTGCCTAAAGGTTAATTAGACGACTAAGCAACAAGCAAGTCTATACCTTATATATTTCCCCTGTGCAACTGACTAACGCCGTTTTAGGAGAGCATCGAACTGTTTTATGATTACTGCGCCCTTTCTATGCTACTTTGCAAGATTTTTCATTTCTTATAACGTACAAATTACTGAAGTACCTTGAACTTTTTTTATTCAAGAACGCTTTAGACTAACACCTTTTTGAAATAAGAACGAAACAACTTTTATCTGAATTTATTGGTAACAATCAAAGTTCACCCACGTATCACACAAAATTAAAGAAAAACACAGATTGCGTTTCAGCAGCAAAGATATCATCAGCGGTAGACTAGGACGAATAAAGAAGTTTCTACTTTATACGAGGATAGGTCAAAAATTATCCGCAATGTTGTTATAACTTTTATTGCAATACAATTAGGAAACTAAACTTAACATCATTTTTCAATATAGGTCCATTGCCTTTCAACGCACTTCGTCCATCGTTGCACAAGGTTTCAGATGCCCTCAGAAAGAAGGTTTTCGGCTGAGCAGCGAGCCACGAATGTACCGCGATATCATAGACAGACCCATAACTAATTTGCAGACGATGTGCCTCTTCATCAATAATAACTCGTCTATCTAATAGAAGCATGTCACTTGAACGCTCAATGCTATAACCACTTGAGGCCATAGATGGTCGTCCGGCTCCTTCTTCATGAGTAACACTTGTGCGATTATTTTTTAATTTTTCAATCTATTCGTAGACACTCCGTTGTGGCAAGACACTGTTCCCGTATTGTGACAAAAGCCTTTAATGCATTGCGGCCCCTGATACACTTTCTGATCGCAAAAACCCATTATCTTTCTGAAATAAAAAGAAGACAAATGGAAGAATTAGGATCGAAATGCCATAGCAGGTCCGAAACAGCATAAGCGACGAAAGGGTTCACTATAAACGACGTAAGAAGGGTTATGCCAACATTACAGATAACTTTTGACTTGAGTAATGAATTCTTCGTTGCATATCTGGCGAAAGTAAAAGTTGATGAGCTGTGAATAGCCTAAAGGTCCTTCAGCGCCATTATTCATTAAAATGTGTTTGTCTTTGAAGGTCTCTAAACTTCCATAGGAGTCAAGGTCGTACTTGTGTTTAAAGATACCATATCTACTACATCATTTTTAACAAAAGTATGTAGGGCTACCGCAGACTTGTCCCAAAGTTTGTAATTGATATGAGCTAAATGTTCTTTAAAACGAAATTTGGTAGGTCGCTTGGTTTGCCCTGCATATATTTGTTCATAATTTTACAATTTAATTTATAATTTTTCCTACCTATCGCGCTTATCCACTTGATTTTCTGGATTGCCTAAAACAATTTGCATACTGCATTATCTGAAGTAGTTGATTTTCAAATTAAGTTTTGGAAAGGATTTTAGATAGACCTTTTGTACAAGCAAGATAGTATGGTAATTTTACATACGTTGTTTCTATTTGTTCTCTAACGTGACCTAACGCAGTTACATTCTCGTCTGCCACTTGTTTAGAACAAAAATATCGGATCACCAAATCTTCTGTTACTCACAAGCAAAGATTGTGTTGTGTAAATTTACGCACAAAGAAAAAGATAAAAATTTTCTCCTGAAAAAGTCAGTGTTTATGGTACGAATAGTTGTGATCTAAATCGATGATTTACAAATCTATGCTAAAATAATAAAATAACCTTGTGTTATTAAATATGTTTTCTTTTTTGTTCTATATTTAAGTTATGTTTTGGAATACTCCCAAAATATTTTTTAATTGATTACAATAAACTAAATAAATTTAAAAAAATAAAATTAAAATTAATAATAATTTTTAATTACAATAAATTTTACTTATTCAAAATTATTAATGTGTGCATAAATTACTTGTAAAATTAATTAAAACTGTTTGGTAATTAGTTTTATGCATTGTTAACGAAATCAATCAAATTTTATTGCTTGAATAAGTTTATTTAATTAACATCGTGTGCGAGCGCGCGTGCGTGCATGTGTGTGCAGTTTTTACTTATCAATGTCTTGAATTTTAAGTTTTAATTTCGAATACTTCAATATTTCTAAGAATATTTCTTAATCTGCTTTGTAGAGTAAGTACAGCTCAAGGTACAGATCAAACATGAGAAGAAGAGTTCAGCACTAAAGCTAGTACTGTCAATTGTTTGCATATAGATACTGAAATGTGCGTGAAGTTTTCTTATAAGGAAACACTCATATAGACAACATACATAACAAGCTAAAAGTATGAAAAAAAAATTAAAATAAAACATATTATAGTATGTCGTTGGTGAATGAAAATCTACAATGAATGACATATCGTTGGAATAAAAGTTGTATACAAACCATTCTTCTGCAATAGCACATATTTTAGTATAATCATGTTTGCGGCAATGCATACGATGAAAGATTTAACAACACCGCCTCTAAAAATAGATGTATCAACCATAAAGCTTGTTAAAACTGTAATTTATGTACAATATGAGTCCAAGATGTAGATTCTAAATATGATTTAGGTTATTCGTGCTATAATAATCGAGCTTAAACGTCTGCTTAACGTTTTAATTTACTTCGTGTCTATTAACTTGTTCATGAGTATATTTGAATTCCAGCAGGTTTGAATATAAAGACGGCATCTATTACAACAGAAGATAATATACAAGCCATCAATTTTAATTTATTTAACACATATGACGATAGGAGCTTACTTTTTATTAGATATTAAACGTAAGAGAGGATTAAATTCACACTAACGATAGCATGACTTGTTCCCAAAACGACATGAAAGAGGCTTCTGATATTGATGGAACGCGTACGTCTTTGAAAAGACGCAGGTTTTTTTCATTGTAAACATTTTATAAAAAGTGCGGGTTCTGGTACAAAATAAATTTAAATCTCACACGTGCGAATAAGCAGGTGGCTTGTGGCAGACTGTTTGGTCAGCGTAGCTAAGAAAAGATCTGTGGTTTGATGCTTGACCACTCACCCGCACTACATTTAAAAGATTTTAGCCGCATACAGCAGCTGACCCATATAAGTTGTTGTACCATAGACAATATGTTATGTAATAAAATACGCACGTATTATTAATTCTTTGATCAAACCTTTGTATATTTAAAAAGAATGTGGACAAACCAAAAAAGTTTAAAGTTACTCAAATGATTTCTGGTATTTTAAGGATTCTGTGTTAACAAGCTTAAAATTTTTATTACGAAAGAAATCGTTCTAGAAAGTCAATTATACATATATATATATATATATATATATATATATATATATATATATATATATATATATATATATATATATATATATATATATATATATATATATATGCCATTAGGCAATAAATGCTTTCTAATAATTCACTACAGTTAATGCGCTGGGTTAATATGCATTGGTTGTCAGTTGAAAGCGATCTTTGGTCGAATTAGCCTTGGAAAAAGTTTAATCATCCAGTTGACGTTTTGTATCGTAATGTTTGTAACTGTCACACAAATCAATCTCATTTATTTATATTTGATAGTCATTTTAAATATTGCGACTTTGAAATGGCATTTGTTACAAAAAATCCGACCAAACTTGATCAATGTGCGGTCATTGCTGAGGGTTTACAACCAACGCAAATCCATTTGAGATTACAGTTTATGAAGAAGCATTTTTTTCCTATCAAACTGTAAAGGAATGGTGCCGAAAATTCAGAAATAGTAAAGAAGGAAAAGATACGCCGCGACTAGGTGCACTGTGTACTGCATCAACAGACACCAATATAGCGCGTGTGGACGGTTTGATTAGAGAAAATCGTCGAATTTCAATCATAACGATATCAAAAAATATTGATGTGAGTATAGGATCCGTTCATAGTTTCGTACAGAAACTGGGTTACAGGAAAGTTTGTGCGCAATGGGTTTCTCGTCTTTTGTCTGAGGATCCAAAATATTTGTGAATAGGTTTACACTTTACGGAGTACAACGAAAATGGTAATAACTTCCCTTTATCAATAGTTATTGTTGACGAAACTTGGTGCCATTATTTTGAACTATCCAGTAAGTTGTCATCGATGCAATGGATACATTCAGTCACCACCACCAAAAAATTTTAATGCCAAACCTTCCGCAGGCAAGGTGATGCTAACGTATTTTTGACAACAAAGGGCCATTGCTGATAGAATTTATGTAACACAGACTGAATATTAATGCAAATCTATACAACCAAACTCTGAATAACCTTCATCAAGCAATAAGACGAAAACGTCCAGGAAAACTTTCCAATAGTGTCACTTGACTTTACAACAGCGCGCCGCTTCCGGTCTCAAACGTAGTGAAAGAAAATATCTGGTATGGACACGACCTTTCAACCTACAAAATGAAAATGTAATAGAAATGAAATAACTTTAATAACATTTTTTAGCATAATTTTGCAACCCCTTTTATGATAAGTTAATTACGAAAATATCTAACATTGTAAAAACTAAAACAATAATCTATGTCAAACAGACGTTTAAAACTTCATGTCAGACATCTAGGTGCTAACTTAAAAACTTAAAAGAAATGAAATAGTTTTAATTATAATTTTTACTGCCAACCTACATATATATTTCAGATGACCTTATTCGGCTCTTTATTTCTTATTTTAATAATTGAAATTCTTTAGTGTATATTTCAATGGGTATAAATCAGCTCCCTATATTGCTACTTCTGGTGTGTCTCAAGGTTCTATCCTGGGACCATTGTTTTTTAACATCTTATCAATGATTTGACTAGTAACCTTAATGTTGACTGCCTAATGTAAGCTAACGACATTAAATTATTTAAGATAATTCGAGACAATAACGGCGCTTTAATCATACAAGGTAGTATTAAACGTATGGTCGAGTGGTGGAACTTAAACAAATGGAAGGTTAACAATTCCAAATCCGCAGGTGTACGTCGTACTCGATGCATGTTGATGCATTGAAATATGTGTGTTCTCGTAAGAACAATTACTACCAATTTCAAGGCTTCCTTTAGGAGTACTTATTAGTTGAGTATGGCTTTACAAGCTTAGAGACCAGAAAACGTGTACAATCTGCGGTATTCCCATTTAAAGTGATTTCTGGTAGAATGGACTGTGAAAAAATATTAAGCACGATACTGTTTAGATTTAAACCAAATAATATACGGTTGACTAGCGGTTTTTATCTCCCATCTGCTAAAACTAATCTGCTTCTATATTCACCTTTGAATCGGATGATTTCAGTCCTTGCATCAATTGAAGACAAGATTGATATTTTTAACTGCTCGGATTAACAAATTAAATGTAGTTTTCTCGTTCAAAACTGATTATTTCATGTGTTTCCTTATAAAACAATCACACCTGCACAGTCTCAGCTTTTCTATATCTGAGTTAGTCAATATTTCTTAACTTCACTGTTTATTAACACCTATTTAATTGAGCTACTAAGCCTGTTTGGGAGGGCAACCTAATAATAATAATAATAGTAATAATAATAATACCCCTCCAAAGGATACACCTTGTCGTGGTGGGGGGGCTTAGTAGCCACTGTTGCCAGCAGTGGTGAAGCTAAGTATCCTAAGCCTAGTGTGTCTTAGTCATATTGGTTGTTATGGTATCTTCGTCATTTGTTTTATGTATTGGGGACCTTACCCCATCAACAAAGGCGAATGTAAGGTGTAATGCGAACCGTGTCGAGATATGAATGGTCATACAAGATTTGGTCTTGAACGGTGCCCTCCGGATACCTGCCACCCTCCGGTTGTAATAAGGCTTACTGTGGTAAGGGTGCACTGCCATAGTCGACATATATTTCAACCCTTCTCGTGGGTACTGTATTACAGACAAAAATACACCTTTAGAGGACCCATCCTCCGAAATGGACGGTGTTGAGGGACAACGAAAAAAAACCCTCCAAGAAAGTTTAATGGAGCAAGTGACACGGTTCTTACTTATTAAAAAGACTGATTCAAGCTCATCTGAGAAAGAAAACCCATTTTTCATAGCAAAAACCTTATATGGATTTGAACTGTACTAGTACTGTAAGAAAACAAAGATAGGATTACTGATAGACACAAAATCACAAAAACAAGCTAAACGTTGACTACAACTGGAGAATTTTGGAAACATACCCGTAACCGTTGTACCGCATAATACATTGAATATTGTTAGAGGGGTTATAACGTGGAGAGGATCAAAAAGCAATAGACGTCAAACGCATTACAATTAACAAAGAGAATCGAATTATAAATACGGCAAGTCTAATACTTACCTTTTGTATTCAAAATCTGCCAACAATTGTAAAAGTGGCATTTTACAAACTAAATGTCCAGTTGTATATACCTCCACCTTTAAGATCTTACATATGCCAATTATTTGAACATTCTCCACTAAACTGTAAAAACGTACAGGTGTGTGTTTGCGGAAAGCAATTACATACCGGAAGACCTTGCGATAAACCCATACAGTGCATGAATGGTACGGGTGATCA
Source organism: Vesta saturnalis (assembly GCA_036346205.1). Classification (NCBI taxonomy): domain Eukaryota; kingdom Metazoa; phylum Arthropoda; class Insecta; order Coleoptera; family Lampyridae; genus Vesta; species Vesta saturnalis. The sequence continues at coordinate 657,361 of JARFJB010002210.1, read as the reverse complement.
ATCGGCAAGGTCATAAGATTTCCCAAGATATGTAGATGAAATCAAAATGCAAGAAGAAAAAACTAAAAACAGCCTGACATATAATGAAGCACGCAAAGAAGTACCAGGTCTACAACCTAACGAACCTTCGTATGCTAATGTAATAGCCACAGCTGCAAAAAACACAAATGTAACAGTTAGATTCTGCACTGATACCCGTTTTAATAACGAAACTAAAAACACACTTGCGGTACTAAAAGACAGCGAAGCAAAAAGTACCCTATCTGCTTGATGACGACTTTTCATATCTTTAGAATTATGATGAGGATTTATACCGCGATCGCCGCGAGCTAAACGTTTCTGTAGTTTGGTTCCTGGTCCGCTATATCGATAATTCGGAATATGCAGTTCAACAGGTAACATTTGTTTATTAAGGTGTTTAATAATCCTTTCCTCAGCAGAATGAGAACTGATCAGTATACTATCAGCAACTAAATGATGAAGTTTTCGAAGCAGTCTCAAGAACTACCTGTGGACGGTCACGATTTCCTGAAAGTGGAAGTTGCTGGAAAGCATGGTCGTCTCTTTACAGCGTCAACTAGAGCAATGACTTGCGGGGCGCGGGAAGACCAATTTGATGATTAGCTTATCGGAAGCTCCGCACGGTCTAAAATTTGAAAATGTCTACCTTATTTCAAGTCGCTTGAGCAGTGTAAATATAAATACCTGGAGTATGTACTTAAATCGATAAGACGCATTAGACATAATGCGTTCAGCGATAAGGTGGATATACTCAGTACTCACACCAGAAGAGATTGCTAAGAATTTTATAATGATCTTCGACGACATCTCGTGTCTCAATCAAGATATAATTCGCGATTATTTCAGCAGAGGACGACACTCGTGTGTGGACTATCTTCTCTGTCAAACTTATTCGAAGGTTCCTAAGCAATTGATTCGATATAATATGAATGTGGTTGTGCTGTTATACAGGATTGCATAAATTTAAAGCATGATGAACATGTAGGTACCGATATGACCTTTGATCAATTTAAATGAATGTGCTCGCTATATAGGAAGTCTAAATACGATTTCTTATGCTTTGTAAAAGACTTTGATTATGGTAGATACCGAAGCAGATTTGACTGGTATATCACTTGATTGTAATGCACATTTGATCGCAATGGGTGTTCGAGATAAGGTGGAAATTAACGCACACTCTTAATGCAACCAAACGCAAGCTTGAATTATTAAAGAGAGGGGAACTTGAAACATATCGTCAACACCTGCTGTGTGCAAGATCAAACCTTCTGTTGCACCTTTATTCGTCGAAACTGGTGTGGAACCAACACCTGATAGGTTTAACCTCAGACTCACTTTCGAAACAGACTTTATTGCTGAAATAGATCCTATCGAAGAGGAGAAAGAGCAGGTGGAACCATCTAATTTAACGCAATTACTCGATGATATAGGCGTTGCCGATGCATTCTTAGAGTAATATCGTCCTTTACCTCGCTACTATGCAGAATTACTGATCCGCGGGAAGCAAGAACATGTTGACAATACATATGGACTTCGTTATGATGTAAGCTTAGATAAATGGGTCATCCCATATTCTGCGATGAAAATAGAAGGACCTAATAATCTAGTGATAAAATATGAAACATGTGAAAGTACTACCGGACTATACGAGTTGCTTATATTGAAAGAATCACGACCTTCACGGGGCAATTATGAGTACCAAGCTGTCTACACACCGGAAGGTTATTAAGCCACTAGTCAGCACGAAATGTTTCGGTCATGGTAGCACGAAGAAATGAAATGAAGAAAAAATAGAACAAAGGAAAACTCCTCGCTAACTTGAACGGCTCACGTTGCTGCATGTATCGAAAGTAGCTGCAGGTCATACTGGACATAATAACGAAATTATTAGTATCGAAGAAGAGCTCCGAGAAGAAGGTATAATTGCATAATATTTCCCACAGAAAAGTTTAGCAGATATTCGTTGTAGCATTTAAAACATGCAACTGTAAATATAAAATTAACCTGAGATGAAAATTACGATATGCAAGGAAAAATACTTTGCAACGTCTATGATCACCTCTCAAAAGATGCTGTTGCAACTAGGAGATACGTAGATAAGGTGAATTTAAAACTAACTCGGGACGGTGATTACGATGCGCAACGTAAAAGAGTCTGCAACGTTATCGATGCAACCCTTGATGCGGATGTAGCCACCAAAAAGTATATTGCTAAGTGTAAAGAAGTTCTCGAGCATAAAATAAAGAGTGGCCGATTTTCTGATTATAAAATTATCGGTTGAGTGGGATCAGAAACTTGCGGAAAGAAATTAATCGTATATATGGTGACGTAAGTATCCTTAGTAGGGATATTTATTTATGTAATAAGTTACATTGGCAGTAATGACTCTAAAGCTGAAGAATTGCATTAGCCCGCATTCGAGTTTTTCATTTTCAAATGGATGATCTACTACACACGTTGCCACTGTTCCAAGTTAACCAAACTACGTAAGGAAGCTGTGATTCAAACTATAATACCCGGAGGTGTCAAAATTACAAAAGAACAATCATTCATCATAGAGATTTTCCTAAAACCCAAAGTGACAAAATAAATAAATCTGATGTTGAAGAACTACTCAATCCAGCAAAAAGAAATTTTCCGCGACGTATTGTAATATTCAAAGGTTTATATGATCTATTTCAAGCTGATTTAATGCAAATGATATCTTATGCTCGGGTAAATAAACGATTTCGATACAGTTTAGTGATAATGCATTTTCTAAATATGTCTGGGCTTTTCCCATCAAACGCAAGAATAGTAAACTAATCGCGGATGTAATGAATAAATTTTTGTCTGGTTTGCAAAGGACTCCTAAACGTATACAAACTGATATGGGAACAGAGTTTCATAATGCAGAATTTAAAAAAGTAATGAACAAATTTGATATCAATCATTACAGTAGTTATTCCAGCTTGAAAATAGCACAATTGAACGTGTCAATAGTACGTTTAAATGGTGCTATAAATGGTTATCTACTCAAATCGTTGTTGATTATAATTCAAGAAAACATAGAACAACCGGATACAAACTGATAGATGTAACGGAAAAGAATGCTGCAGCTATATTGAAACACTTAAAATGTCATAAAGTTCTTGACCGTAAAACACCTAGGTTTAAAATGGGTTATTATACGTATAAGCAAACATAGAAGCATATTGTCTAAGGGTTACACACCTAATTGGAGTTACGAAGTCTTTAAAACATCAACGTTCAAGCCCAATTACCTACACATTACATGATAATCGTGATCAAGATATTCAAGGTCGTTTCTATGAGTCAGACTTTAAAGTGTTAAACATCCTGACATCCACTTAGTTGAACGTGGTTGGGTTTTGATAATTCTTACATTTCTAACAAAGATATTATTTAATATTATATATTTAATTATATATTTAATATTATATTTAATATTATATATTTAGTTCCATCTAATATAATATTATTATGTAATACATTTTCTTATCAATTTTAATTTTTATTTATATTAATATACAGGGTGTTAGAAAAAAGTAAGCCAATCCGTTAACCGCATATTCTTTGGAACAACATAAGGGGACTTTTCTTATGTCACTTTTCATTTGAACGCTTCCTTTTCGATATACAGGGTGTCAAACTTCACTTTTTAAAAGTGTATTTTTTTATTATCTCTGGTGTGTTTTAAGATATCGTTTTCAAATTTGGTAACAATCTTACTCTTTTCTAAGTGTACCTTTTATATGATTTTCAGTAAAAAATTCAAACTAATAAAAAAATAAGAGGGGTGTGGTGACTTTTACCCCCCATTTTTTTCTGACGAACGTCTATGAACGTCCCATCCATTTTTTGTAGTAGTTTGATGATTTATCTAACTTTTTTGGCTCCTGTAAACTTTTGATTTGATGCTTCCTTTATGACATACTTTTAGTTATTCGACTAGGATGGATGCAAATAATTACATTAGATATTCGCGAATGCACCTTCTGGCTCTTTTTATAACTGAAAACCGAATATTTTGGAAAATATTCGGTTTCAATCTAAATACCTCTGCACCTTCTGCGATGCGATCCATCAAGAGCTCTTGGATTTTCATCTGCCCAAACATGGGTGTTGTGGATATTCGTTATACCATTTCGCGTAAAGGTAGCTTCATCCGAAAATAAAATGGATCTAACAAACCGGCGGTTACGGTTATTTTCATTACAGAGACAGTTGCAAAAGATGTTTCTTGCCTGAAAATCTTGCGGCAATAAGTTCTGTACTCTATGCACATGATATGGATGTAATGAGTGACGTTTTAAAATTCTATGCACGTCTGCCGAATTTATATCATTTCCAATCTGTCGAGCTATAATCCTAGTACTAGTACCCGGATTTTGTTCAACTATTTGCAAAATTTGTTCCTCTTGCTCGTTGTTGTTTGAATTTTCCAGTGTCTCTTAGGCGGCGTACTAAACTTAAGAAAAATTTCCTTTTTGGGACCGATTTGGATACATTTCTGCATAACTCCTTGAAGTTAAACTAGCATTAGAATCACATTTTCCTAAAGTGCGAATGATTATTCAAATGTACAATCTAGAGATTTTATTTGAAATCTTACCCATAATTAAAATCATATCAGTCATTTCAGAAAATTCCAAAATATTCTCTCTATTGGCCATACCTTATTATTCAGTTTAACGTTTGAACTGAATAGTCGTTCGAAATTTTTATAGCGATTAATTTGACAAACATTTGACAAGGCGTATAAAAAATATTAGGTTTTCAATTATTTAAAAAAATAAAAAGGTGCAATCGCGAAGGCTGTGGGCGCATCGAACATGTATGCGACATAGTATTGAATTATTAACTCAACTGATTGTTTTAAGCCATTATTATGGATTTATTTTTAACTAAGCTTCTATGGGTAACTTTGTTATTATAACAATTACAGAGTCGGTTAAATTAGCAATATTGGGCAGAATTTCAAGACCAATCAAATGACGTTTTGAGTTTTGATCAGTGTTGCCAACTTTCGTAGTTATTTAGAAAAAACTAAAAATGAGCCGAATTTTCAAACTCAAATATCTTTAAAACCGTTGCAAATAAAGCTAAAACACAAGAGAAGTAATTGACAGATATTGTTACGAACTTTAAGATAAGCCTATTTTTAAATTTATTTTGCATAATAAATAATAATAAATCAAAATCAATTGAGGGATCGCATCACAGAAGGTGCAGAGGTAGATTGAAACCGAATATTTTCCAAAATATTCGGTTTTAAGTTATAAAAAGAGCCAGAAGGTGCATTCGCGAAGGCGGTGGACACATCGAACATTTAATTTAATTATTTGCATCCAACTTTGTATTATAGTTATTAGCACAATTGATTGTTTTAAGTTATGGTTATGAATTTATTCTGATTAATAAAATAAAAAAAATGTTAAAAAGATCGCAACACCTAGTCGAATAACTAAAAGTATGTCATAAAGGAAGCATCAAATCAAAAGTTTACAAGAGCCAAAACAGTCAGATATATCATCAAACTACTATAAAAATTAGATGCAACGTTCATAGGCGTTCGTCATAAGAAAAGTCCCCTTATTTTGTCCCAAAGAATATGTGGTTAACGGATTGGCCTATTTTTTTGTAACACCCTGTATACACAAAATACTACATACTATTAGAGCGTTTCATAAACATACATTTACGATGTTTGGTGAAATTATGTTATTACAGTCTTCCATTCTTTTATTACAACGTGCCGAGTCTCTAGTTAATTGCTCCCATTATACTATATATTCATTCATGTGCACTCCCTTCACTTGATGAATTATCATCCGTTGAACTATAATTCGGCAAATTTTGCCTTATTTCGTGTACAAATCATTCTAATGATATCTCTTTAAGGTCTTTTATTAATCGTTTCACACAACAAATACACTGTACGCCATTTTCATGAGATTGGAAGTATTTTTCACAGAGACGTATTCCTCCACCATACTTGTGTACCAGATTATCTAAATACTCATCTCTCAACGTACCCCTTCCATATACTTTTTCATGTTCAGCATCAAATTCTAATGATTGAAATTGACATATTAGTCTTAGCACTGCATTAACACAATTTACAGCTTTAGGCCACGAGTCTGCACAACAAAACATCCACATATTCCTATTCTCTATATGCACCTTACCCCCACTTTTTCTACTTTACAGCTTTGGAAACTTCTACATCAATATTTAATTTCTCCTTGGTAAATTCTACAATTTCTATAACACATGCTACATTAACTTCGTACATATATATCTTGCAATGGCGCTGTTGACATATGTACGTTAACATCGGGTATTTCCGCTGGCGCGTTTATTACTTTATTGTAAAATGCAGGAAATACCATAGTAGCTAGTAGATTCAATCGGGAATTTATTATCTTCGTAAGTCTCCATAACTCCCATCCCATATATATTTCTGATTCTTCAGAATCATAGATGCGAATAGTTTTCTTCTTGTTAACAGTTTCATACGTCACAGTTTTCGAACCCATCTTTATTGGTAGCCATTACCCTTCAGGTGAGTAGAAATAATTTTGAGTTTTGATCAGTGTTGCCAACTTTCGTAGTTATTTAGAAAAAACTAAAAATGAGCCGAATTTTCAAACTCAAATATCTTTAAAACCGCTCCTGGATTGCCCATAAGTATGTGACATTCCAGCTTATCAAACACTAACGCTAACACTAGCCATCTGTGACTTTTTTAAAGCTTGACGTAATATGTTTTCCATTGTATACGATACTGACTTAACATATACTCCATCTTTAGATTTCACCTCCCCGCTTTATTTCTCATTCAAGGTTAATAACTTGACCTAGGCAAACACACCGCTTCAAGGCTCTCTTTAATCACCCATACCAAGGTCACATTATGTTCCATTTCAGTACACACGAGGTCGTCAACAAGGTTACCTGTCTGTGTGTCTGTACAAATACTTTAAAGGGGGGGGGGGGGGTAACTACACACATATACAAACGTATCATTTCCAACAGTGTCAGTATGTCGAACACCCCATTACAACACGATTGGGACTCTAGTGAGTGTTACCAACCATGGTCTCTGTGCAATCTTAGTCTGCGGTAAATATGGAAAAAAAGGGGCTAATACCTTCTCCACAACAGAGGCGCTAAAGAATATATATGAGGCTGTGCAGTGGAATTCCGAATGGCTTGTCAACTTGGATAAATTATTTCGATACTTCCACCATCATGCTTTCATCGATTATTATTCACACTCATTTGCTCATCGCAACTAAGTGATTACCCAATTATTAACTACCATACACATATGGAGAGATGGGTTGTACTGCACAATATTTCACAGTGTAGGGCACCCCCAGCAATGTTACACAAAGTATATGAAGCTGATTCATGTGTTCTTTGTGATGAAGTATATTATCTGGACAATTAATAGTTTTTATAATGTATGTATTGTATATAATAAATTATTTCATGTTAATAGATTACTCTCTTTTATGGTGAGAACAAGTGTGATGTGTCAACAAACTTTTATTATTCACAGTATTACAGTTGTTTCGATAAACGTTAACAAACATATGAAACATGGTATGGAGTGACCTTCATCTCTCGCTGCAGCAGGATTCGTTTCCACATCTACCGACGATACAGTTGAATGCTTCATGTGTGGAGTTAGAATAAACCAATGGCAACCATGTGATAATCCACTACAGGAACATCTACGATGGGCATCACACTGCACGTACGCCACACAGGTGTAATGAAACAGAAGTGGAAAGAACCTTTTGCAGTTGTACTAGATCAAAATGTTTTATTCCCAAAGAAAAGCATATATCTGAATAGATACATGTAATAAATCACCTGTACAATCCGTTCATGAACCAAATCAATATATTACCATATCATTGAGCGTTAAATATTTGGGTGTGGTAAACTTTCATAGTTTTTTTATGTGGCCTTGAGACGTTTCTAATTATGTTGAAGTATAAATGTTTATGAAGTATAACCTTTTCCATTCTGTAACTTTTCTACTGTGAGATTTTTGTACTGTGGAACATTGAGAATGTGGCGAGCGGGCTATGTAACCTTCGTACTGTGAGACAGAACTAATGTCATAAGTATGTACAGTGGATTATTTACTGCAGGGCAATTACATTCGCTATTTATAGTAAAATCTTATAAATATTAAGAATGCAAATGAATTTCTATTAGTGAAAATATTAAATTTGAATAAATCATTTTCTAGATAAAAATTATTTTTTAAACATTGTCTTTATGTACATACATTAGAAAGACAAAACTTGTATCGATTGGGGCTTGTATCATGATAGCTCAGTTGGTTAGAGCGGTAATCTAGCAAAGTGCATGTCACAGGTTCAAATCCTACTCGAGGGCAACTTTTTATTTATGTATTTAATAAAATTTATAGTTATCTTTTATTAATTATAATGTAGGTTTATTTTTTATGATGTTGCTCACAGCAAAAATTAATGTATAGGTATAATTTTTATAAAGCACCTGTGCATTAACATATCATTTTCTTTTTTTTTGTGTGAGCGTTAACAATTTGGATACAGTATGATCATACATTTTTTGTTTGTCCTTGAGACCTTTGTAATTATGTTGATGTGTAAAAGTTTACCTTTGTATTATGTAACCTTTGCACGTGACAACCTTGTACTGTGCAACCTTAAAATTGTGGGGGTCGGGCTATGTAACCTTTTTACTGTGGAAACTTGTACACCCGACGTCAATAAAAAACCCCGGGGCGATCTAACGTAGAAATTTTGGACAGAATGTATTGTAATAGTCAGATAAATTTTTCATTATATTACGGGCACGTAGATATTCTCTTAAACAATCAATTTAGTAATGAAAGAATTCTTATGAAAATATGTAACGCCTGGTTCTAAGCTGACTTGAAAATCTGTTATATAATTACTTTAAGGAATTTAAAACAGCTCCAAGTCAGTTGTTTTTCTTCATATACAGAAATTGATAATGGGAGTAATAAATGTATTTTTAGTATGAATTAACTTCATTTAATCTACGATATAATTAGACTGATTAACAGAAGTATATGTAATTCCAAATAGTTTTGTTTTCATTATTTCCCTGATAACACGGTGCTCGTTTTTTTTTCCATTTTAATTCAAAACACTCCTAGCACAAGAGGAATATTTATGAAATCGTATTATCAAGGATGTAATTGAAATTAAAAGGCGTCCTAATTAATTCCCCTTTTCTGTAACGAACTATTTGTTTGCCTTAAGCGACGGGGCATTTTTTCTTATTAAAATAAATCTTCACAATATAGTTACGACAGTCAAGACGAGTTATAACTGACTATTTAATAATCATATGTTCTCCTATTTATACCCTATTTTCACAAAGCACTTTCAAATTCTATTATTACTTGTAGTAATTAAATATAATTACATGGCAAATTAATTGATTGCCGGCTTAGGCTTTGAGTAGTAATCGTAATTATTCTAAAAATAAAACATGCCGAATATAGCAGTATAATAGGAAAATACATTCTTATAGAAACTGGTTATTTGGCATTAAAGTTCCCATAAGTAGAGTGGCTTTATTTAATTTACACACATCCCAAATGCCTTTCTAAGACACCGGAAACGCTAAAAATGCCAACATGGTCCTTTACGCATGTGCAACGCAACATCCCACCCCTACGAGGTGGCCGCCTACGTCTCTCATTGGATATCGCCCTGGTAGAGGTGAGCTCCTATTGGCTTAACGTCACCAACAAGATTTGGGAGCGGAGCTCACCCACGTATCTCATTGGTGTAACCCCAACTTTGAAAATGTGGGGGGCGGGATTACAACTTTATGTTGTGTAACCTTGAAAACGTGGAAGGCCGGGCTTAGAGCTTGGCACTAGTGACCCTTGACCACGCAACTCAATGAGGTGCTGTTCCAGAACTGTCCAAACCTATCTACTTTTGGAATTTGTGAACGCCATAAATATGATCTCGTTATTAGATAACTTTTGTCCCATTTAACCGATCTTCTATCTCTTACGGTTATAGATATCCCCGAAAAAGCCAATCATCGTTATAATAAATATTTACGAATTTTGAAAACAAATAGTAATGATTTCAAATACAATAGTAAACAAACAAATATAATTTGGAGATAATCTCTGGAGAGAAATGAAATATTTTCGTTCTCGGTATGAAATAAACTATTAAACCTGAAAATATTTTTTCATTACACTCACAATCAAAGGAGCTCACATTGTTATTATACAAAAACATTTAAAAAATATACAATTATTTATTTCTGTCATTCATGACAATTGTGGACTAATAAAACAATAGTAAAAACAAACAAACTTAATGCTGGTTATTCCATTCTTGTAAGGACTTGTTTGGAAATTTTTCAACTTCGACAGTAATGGTGTTATCATACATGTGAAGTACGTCCTATTGTAAACGGAAAAAGTAAAAAAATCTTCAGTATTATTCAAGATAACAAACAATATAATTTGATTTCTATTTAGTTGCACCCCTATATGTTAAAATGCAAAATTGGTAACGTAACTGACCTACTACTAACCAGATGTGTGCTCGTTTTTTTTCTTTTCCATTTTCTTTTATGTATACAACGTTCAATGAATCTTTCATAAAAAAACTGGCCCTGATGCATCGAAAAGTATTTTTCACAAACAAATAATTAAAAAAAACCATAAAATTGTTTATAGATACCCAAAACGATCCTTAATAAACGAGGCGTTAAATAAAGAATACTTAATTAAACCATAAAAACAAGTTTCATTTTGTTCTGATATAATTAATTTTTTCTATATTGAGGTTATAAGCACCTCCCATAAGCAATATAGAAAATGAATTGCTATAAACTCCCTCTTGATATTCGATTTAATTCGGTTAATTAACAAATTTCAATAATTGCACGAGATGAGTATTAATATTCACTTTATTGTTACGTTAATTAAGCTTCTTTAAATTAGTTCCGACATTTACCATTATAATCTTCATTAGCTAATTAGTACAACATACTTGATTTTAAGCACCTCTAATGTCGCATAGCTTAATGAGTTTTCGATGTTGTTCTCATATAAGATTTTTAATTTCTATTCTCATTAACAGAATAAGGTGATTTGCATAATACTTAGATTTCTGATAGAAACCTTTAATACAACAATATTACACAACATAACTTATTTCACAGATTTTTACTTTGATCACTTATTTTGTCTCTTTTAATTAGTTTGATAATAAACTTATGTGGTCTGTACGATTTAAATCTGTACCCATTATCATTATCATTTATCTCATTAACTGAGGGTAATAAATACAAGAAAATATAACAAATAATTAACCTGTTTCTATCAATTTTACAAATCAAATATCCAGATCACTGGATTTTTGCTTTTATTTTACAAAGTTCATAAAAGTTCAATTTCTGTTTGGAACCGATTTAAGCTACCAACTGGAATTGAATCGGATCAAACCAAATGTTTATCTAGCAACAAATCACGTTCCGATATTACTGTAACAAAATTAGATCTACAAAAAATTGGAGATGAGCGCAACTAGATTACACTATCCCGTTACTAAGCATTAAGTTTTCCATATAATCATATTTATGCTATTAAGCAGGAGCGTCATTGATTTTCAATTTAAATTCAAATATTATGTAATTAATATGTAAAGTTATAGTTAAAACTTTCTTCATATATCATATTAACGTTGTATTTTCTGCTTTAATTACTAATTAACATGCTTTGGCTTAAAGACGAGTGAGTCTAGACTTTATACGATATTATTATAGCTATAAAACCAGCGCCCGCAATATTTACTTAATGTAATAATGTAATAAATAGAGATAAAATTATTAGTTACAAAAACCGTAATAAAATATTTTACCCTTAGAAATAATAGACATTTAATTTTAACGTGTGTTATGTCGAACCAATGGTGTGTCTAATGGTTTTGCGAAAGGTTCTGTTATAATTGTAAGTTTCATCAGTAAGCACGGTTATTTTGAAATTAAATGTCAATTCCTTTGGCAAATTCTAGGTATGAGAAAGGATTTCGGTCACTCGGTATTATTATTATTTTTACTTTTAAAGCTAGGGTTGCTCTAAATTTAAGGATTTCTTAATGCTTTTATATTAAAAAGTTCGGATATTTCTGAAATTAAAATTTTGTATTTTGACCATTATTTTGGCAGGTAAAAATGTATGTTCTAATCTACAGAAAATTCCGGGCATAAAACTGTTATTGTGTGAAAATGTTTGGTGATTTAGGATTATATTTCTACAATGGAAGTTTCAGTGTGCCTTGGGAGAAATTATAATTTCTTGCAAGTATTTGATAAATTAAAAATTATAAAGAAAAAGATTAATTCTGAATTTACTATATTCAAAATATTAACTCAAGTGTGTCTTCTAACTTCATTGTATTGATTAAAAAATTCAAAATTAATCCTACAACATGGATTAACCGTTATCAGGTCCTATGAGAGTGTGTGTGTGGTGGGGTGGATGCGTACGTGCGTTCGTGTGTGTGTTCCTTTTATTTCAGTATCTTTATTTTCAGCATACTACATTACATTACATTACATGTTCGTAATACTACACGCAATATACAATTAAACACTTTAGAAATAATAATTAATTTTATGCCTTATTCTAATTATTATTCCACAATATTTTTTGGGATACATATTCTTCCATTATAAAAAATAATATCACTTTTTGAAGAAGATGAACTATATCAAATCTAAGTTAATATTATTTATAAATTTAAAAATATTTTCAAGCAAATTGCTTATTTAATCATTTCTATTTATCCTATTAAATGTAATTATTTAATGGGTTGTTACTAATTCACCATTTTTATTAGTACCATTTAAAGGATTATATTTGTTAATTCGATTGTTCTGTATAAAACTATTCAGTTAATCTTTTTTTATGTAAAGGGTTCGACACGGTGATATTAATAAGCATATAATTTTTTATACCTTTTAATGCTTGATATGTAGCATGGACAATGTTTATCTAAACATGAATGATTCGTATCTAAATTTAAACTTTAGTTGTATTTGTTTTGATTCACACAATGAATGCATTGTAAACTATCCTTATCCTTAATTCTATGAGGTCCGCAACAAAGTGGACATATCAATTATCAATTCACCTAAATTTTTTAATGATAAAAAAAGGCACAAAAATTTAATAATAGGAACTGAATCAGAAACAAGACAAATTCCTAAAGTAAAAAACTAAAAATAATTTGGAATGTATGTTATATAGAGGATTGTTTTTCAATAAGAAGTTGTTACAATTATAGCAAGTTTAGCCACAGCGCACAATCATGTACAGGTTGTCCCATTTTCGTATGTTTTACGGGGTATCTCGCTTATTTTTTACGTTAGAACCTTGCAGTTTTCGCGACACCATGCTATTTTTTAATGAAACCAAAGATGCATTAATCAAATTTGCCATAGCCATCTTAGTTTGTGTGCTACAGGGTGATTTTGGAAAAATTGCATTTTCAGTCATCCCCTGTAACTCTGTTATTGTCAGACATATTAAAAAAGTAAAAACTGATATTTGTAGATTTTTTTACGTAGAATCCAGTGGCGATACTCAGATTTTCTTTAGAGGTCACAATTTTTGAGATATTGACATACCACACTTTTTTTTATGGGACACCCCATATTTTTTTTTTAATTTTTTTCCCCTTGCCAAGAGCTTTTCAAAAATATAGCATAGTCTATATTTATTTTTATAAATAACGTGACAAAATGATTTTTTTCTATAATTTACATTGATAATTGTGGATATCCGTGGGTAACCATGGTAACGCAAAAAAACAAAATAATTAACGTTCTACCATTACTTAGGTATTTGATTTTTGAAGTTTCTGCTTCTCTCAAATTATTCCTGGTTACATTTTCCCAAATTTAGTGCTGATATTTATTGTTGTTCGTTGTTTTTGTTTATTGTTATCGTTCTTGTTTAATTATTTTTTATTATGGCTAGAAACCAAAAATTTGAAAACTTTGAGAAATATGATATGAATACCTGCTTCATATTACCTAATGAAAACGCTGACCAGGCCTTAGAACTTTATCTGAACAGGTCAGTTAATCTTTACCTTAGAATTTGTATTTATTTTATATACCTATTTTGTCATATAGATATCCCGAAAGAAGACAACCCGACAGAAGAATATTTCAAAAATTAAAATTTAATCTTTTCCAACATGGATGTTTTGACAAACCTCGACCCCGAGTTTACAACAAAGAGAACGAGGAATCAGAGATCAACGTTTTAGCAGTTGTTCAAGCCACTCCTGAAACCCCGTGCAGGAAAATAGATGAAGAGACCGGTGTGTCTAAAACAACAGGGCAAAGGATTTTAAAACATAAATTCAAACCCTACAAATATAAACTTGTTCATCATCTGCACCCTGGTGATGCTGAACGTAGATTGGAGTTCTGCAATTGGTTTATAAACATGAAAACTCAGGACAATAATTTTGAAAAAAAAAATAATTTGGTCAGACGAGGCACATTTCACAAGTTCGGGAATTCTTAATAGACACAACGTGCGGTTTTGGAGTCAAGGAAACACCCACGTGATTTTTCCTAGAGAGCGTCAAGGCAGGTTCGGATTTAATGTCTCCTGCTTTATTTTTAACCGAAAAATAGTTTACAAGATTTATGAAGAAAACCTAAACTAAAATGGGTACTTACAAATTCTACAAGAAAAAACTATGAACATTTTAGATGATATTCCACTGGCTCAACTGAACGATATATGGGGGCTCCTGCCCACAATGCTAGAATAATACAAAACTGGCTAAATGAACTTTTTACCAGGAGATGGATTGGAACAAATGGACCTGTTAGATGGCCACCACGATCACGGGACCTCTCGGTTTTGGATTTTTTTTTGTGGGGGTATTTAAAGAATAAAATTTATTCAAGGCAATATGCCAACGTGGAACAATTAAAAATTGCAACGGAAAATGCTTTTGCAGAATTACGAAGACACTCATTTATTTTGCAAAATGCTATTAAAAGAATTTATAAACTTTGTGAAACTTGTAGGAGACATAATGGCCTGCAATTTGAACAATATTTTTGATTAATTAATTATTTTGTTTTTCATCAATGTAAATTATACAAAAAAAATCATTTTGTCACGTTATTTATAAAAATAAATATAGACTATGCTATGTTTTTAAAAAGCTCTTGGCAAGGGGAAAAGATTTTAAGAGAATATATAGGTGGTTCCATTCAAAAAAATGTAGGTTATGTTAAAATCTCAAAAACTGTGACCTCTAAACAAAATCTGAGTATCACCACTGGATTCTACGTAAAAAAATCTACAAAATCAGTTTTACTTTTTAATATTCTGACAATAACGAGTTACAGGGGATGACTGAAATGCAATTTTTCCAAAATCACCCTGTAGCACAAAAACTAAGATGGCTATGGACAAATTTGATTAGTGCTCCTTTGGTTTCATTAAAAGTAGCACGGTGTCGCGAAAACCGCAAGGTTCTAACCTAAAAATAAGCGAGATATCCCGTAAAACATACGAAAATGAGACAACCTGTACATGATTGTGCTGTCAAACTTGCAAATTGTAACAACTTCTTATTGAAAATAATCCTCTCATTTAACATCTTCCAATTAGTTTAGTTTTTATTAAGGAATGTTTATGTTTGATTTTACAGGTTTGATTGATGAAGTTGAACATATATTTGGTTCTTGGATATATTGTGCTGTCGGTTGTCTTGTCTGAAATATCTTGTCTTGCTTCTAAGTGCTTGTGCATTGTGCTTGTAACTTGTGCAATGTCTTGTGTCTTGTGCTTAGTGCATTGTGCTTGTAAGCTTGTGCTTGTGCTTGTGCTTGCTTGTGACTTGTTTGTTGTGCTTGACTTGCTATGGTGTGCTTTGCTTGTGCCTTTGTAGAAGTAAGTCTTGTGCTGTTCATGTAACCATGTGCTTGTCTTGTGCCTTTGCTTGCCGTGCTGTCTGCCGTGCTTTCTTGTGCTTGTGCTTGTTGTCTTGTGCTTGTGCTTTGTGCTGTGTGCTTCATGTCTTTGTAAACTTGGCCTTGTGCTGTTGTGCTTTGTGCTGACTATTAATCTTGTGCTTTTGTACCAAGATCCTTTGACGGGCTTATGTGCTTGTGCTTGTGCTTGTGCTTTCTTTGCTTGTGTATTTGTTTTGCTTGTGAGGCTTGTGCCTTGTGCTTGAAATGTTGCTTGTGCTCTGCTTGTGCTTGTTTGGTTGTGCTATGTTGTGCTTGCGTGCTTGTGCTTGTGCTTGTTGCTTGTGCTTGTGCTTAAATGTTAGCTTGGCTTGTGCTTATGTTCATGCTTTGTGACTTGTGTTTGCCTAATGTGCTGTGCTTGTGCTTGTGCTTGTCTCTTAGCTTGTGCTTGTGCTTGTCTTCGCTTGTGCTTTGTCTTGTGTTGTGCCTTATACAATTTGCCATATTTTGCAGATTTTACTTGATCTTGTCTTTCTTGTTAATGTTTGTATACTGTGCTTGTCGATTTATGACCTTTGCTTGTGCTTTGCTTTACTGGGTTAATCAGAATTAGCATGATTACGCTGTTTGCTCATTTACGTTTACCGTTCATTGGTTTTTGCGTTTGCGTTTCGTTATGCGTTTTGCTTTGCGTTTGTTCATGTTGATTGTCAAACAAATGTTTATTAGCAACATAGTTCGATTTACTGTAAAAATTAGATTAATTGGTTTGTGTATGTGTTACTGTTTTGTTGTTTTGTTATTTTTATGTATTAGGTTTGTTTTATTTATGTAATATTATGTATTTATGTAAGTTATGTTAAATTTTTTATTTATTAGTTGTATTTTTGTTTTTATTAATGTTTGTTAAAGTTTGATGTTATAGTATTTTTGTATAACGTATTTTTTATGTATATGTAATTAATAATTTTAATTTTAGTGTGTTGTGTCCATGTGTTTGTGTCTAATGTTTTGGAAGGTTTGTTTATATTGTAAGTTTATAGTAGCTTATTTTGAATTAAATGTCTAATTCTTTGTGCAAATTTAGTGTTGTATGTAGTGATTTGTACTTTCGTTTATTATTTTTTTACTTTTAAAGCTAGTTTGTGTTTGCTCCTTTGATTTCTTATGCTTTTATATTATAGTTTGCGATTTTGAATTAAAATGTTTGTATTTTGACTTGTTTTGTGCAGGTAAATGCTATTCGTTCTATTCTATCGTACATGATTCGTGTGCATTAAATGTTTATTGTGTTGTATAATGTTTTGTTGATTTAGTGATTTATTTTCTATCATATGTGATTGTTTATTGTTGTGCTTTGAGAATTTGATTTCTTGTGTAGTATTTGATAATTAATATTTAGATTAGTTAATTTGAATTTTAAATTAATTTTAATATGTGTTTTAATTATTTGTATTGTGTTAATTTTATTCTAAAATGTGTTAATCGTTATGATGTTTGTGTTTGTGTTGTGTTTGTTTGTATTGGTTATGTGTTGTTGTGTGTTAGTGTTTTCTTTTGTTTGTTTTATCTTTTGTTTGTGTTCTGTTTTTATTTTGTATCTTCCGTATGCTTAACGTTTGAATATATTAATTTTATGCTCTTAATTCTAATTATCGTATTTTTGGTATATTCTCATTATAAAATATATCGTTTATGAGTATATTGTATTACTATATGCGAATTCTAGTTATATGTATTTATGTATTTGTATTATGTATTTCTATACTATTGCTATTATGCGTATTTGTATTTATCCGATTATGGTATTATGTGTATATGGTGTTATGCTATATTATGCGATTATGCGTATTATGCGTATTTGCGTATTTGGTTATGGTATTATGGTATTTGGTTTGTATTTGGTATGGTATGCTTGTGTATACTATGCGTTTATGCTATGCTTTGGTTTGTTTGAATTTGCGTTTGCGTTTGCAGTGCGTATTATGCTAATACGCTATTATCGTGTTTATGCTTTGGTAATGCTGTATTATGCGTATTATGTATTATCGTATTGATGCATTTGCGTATGATGCGTATTATGCGTATTATGCGTGTTATGCGGGTTGTGCGTATTATACAAAATATGCATATTATGCGGATTATGCGTATTATGTGTATTATGCGTATTATGCGTATTTTACGTATTATGCGTATTATGCGTATTATGGGTATTATGCGTATTGTGCGTATTATGCGTATTATGTGTATTATTCGTATTATGCGTATTATGCGTATTGTGCGATTATGTGTATAATTCGTATTATGCGTACTGTGCGTATTATGCGTATTATGCGTATTGTGCGTATTACGCGTATTATGCGTATTATTCGTATTATGCGTGTGTTTGCCTTTGCGTTTGCGTATGCGTATGCGCATGCGTGTATGTATGCGTATTATTCGTATGCCTTTGAGTTTGCGTTTGCGTTTGCGTTTGCCTTTGATTTTACGTTCGCGTTTGCGTTTGCGATCATGATCGTGTTCGTGTTAGTATATATACTAGAGGTGGTTCTGGACCACTTTGACCTATATTTATTTTTCAAAGTCAAGTTCATTTAAGGTCATGTGTGAGGGATTCTACTTTAACCTGGAAAATTGCCAAGGTCAAATTTATGTGAATGTTAACGAAGAATTGAGATATTCAAGGTCACGCTGTTGAAGCAATTCTTAGAATCAAAATTTACTGACGTTTTGGTTGAATTGTTATGGTCATGCGTTAATTCTTAGAATAAAAGTTTTTACAATTCTTAGAAATCAATTATCAAGGTCATGATATCAATTTATAAAGTTAATTTTCCTGCAGAGGTATATTTTCGTTTTGTCTCGATTTAAACCGTCCTAATTCACCGTTATACTCAAGATGGGTATTTTCTGAAAATGGTACCAGTATCCCAAATAATGCGTTTGAATACAGGAATCTTTGAATAAATAGCCGTTTGCTAAAGCAAGAATCTGTTTCGTATAACATTTAGGCTTTTCATTTAGACGATACAAGACCAGTCCAAACCAGAGTGGAAAGTAAATTCCATGAATCAGGATATAAGCTGAATTATATCGTGATCCCTTACTTGTAATGGTTGTCTGTATTTGAACCGTTCCTTTTTGAAACGGCTTTCTCTATAATTATGTTTGGATTTACATCTTTCGACCATATATTAAAGATGGCTTTTTCATTAAAATTAAACATACATTGTTTATTAACTAAAGTGCCCCTTTTGATCCTTTTGGATTATTTGTTCCAAGATTTTAATAGCAACAAAGACCTGAAACCAGGATCTAAATAATTGAAAACTGTAATGCTGTGAATATAGAAAAGTATTGTTATTGAATTACACTGTCTTCAGTATTTGAAATATGATTAAGATAAATATCCTTTAAATCAGTCACATTTTATTGAACAATTATTACTTGAAAGCAGTTCATTAATTACAAAGTGTACGCTTTAGAAATCCTTATCTTATTTTTATACCAAATAGATAATATAGCTATACTTTCAATAATAAAATAACAGAATTGTGCAAAGATGTAGATGTACGTATGTGTGTGCGTGTGCATGTGATGTGTTGTGTAAACTGCCGGTGTGTAAACATGTGATGAGTGATCGGTCAGTTGTTATGGTTGTGTCTGTCTATTGTAATGTGTTCGTGATAGTGTGTGCTGTGTGTGTGTGTTGTGTGTGTGTGTGTGTAGTGTGTAGATTAATGTGTGTATATCGTGCCTGTGTGTATGTCTGTGTGTTGTGTTCGATTTGGGTTTATAATCATGCAAATCTCTGTGTGATTGTGTGTGTGTGTGGTGTGTGTGGTCTGTGTGTAAGTGTGTGTGATGTGTGTGTGTCTGAGCGTGGGTTTGTGGTCAGACTCGTGTGATGTGTGTCGTATGGTGCGTCTGTGGTGTGTGTGTCATGTGTTGTCTCGTGTGCTGTGTATTGTGTCGTGTTGTATGTCGTGTGTGTGTGGAACTATGATGGTGTCTTCTTCTCTACTTACACCTGTGTGTGTGTTGTCAGTGTAGCTCGTGTGTATGATGTATGTGTGCCCAGGTGCTGTGTGTGTAACTGTGTGATGTGTGTGTGTGTGTGTGTGTGTGTGTGTGACAGTGTGTGCTTGAGCGTGTGTCCCCCTTCTTACTCTTCTCTCTCTCTTCTCTCTTTTGTGTGTGTGTTGTCGCGCGTCCGATAAACGTGTGTATGCGCGCGTGCCATTCGTGTGTGTGCGTGGTGGATGTGGTGAAATGTGGGTGTGTGTTGTGTGTGTGTGTGTGTGTGTGTGTGTGTGTGTGTGTGTGTGTGTGTGTGTGTGTGAGTGTTTGTGTTTGTGTGTGTGTGTGTGTGTGTGTGTGTGTGTGTGTGTGTGTGCGTGTGTGTTTAAAATGTACCCAAAATCTACAAAACTTGTATGTTGCAGGGATTCGTCAATTGTTTTTTTTTTGTTTAACTTTTGACTACTGCTTAAATAACTCTTAGAGACATGTGTATAGAAGAGGTCAGTATTTGAATGTTTTTTAAAGTTACTGTTTACATCTCTATTAATCTCTATCTGACAAACATGTTTAGACGTCTATTTGGCTTAGATTACTGTTGTTTTTACTATGTTTCCACTCTCATCATGAACGTATTACAAAGTTACATAATTGTCCTTAAAAGACGAATTATATTGTTTGTCTTAATTTCCGTTTTGTAGGTTGAAAGTTCGTATATTGATCCATACCAAATACTTTTCTTATTCAAACATGTCGAGTTTCGTTGCAAGAAGAAATGGTATTACGGGGAAATTTTACTGTACTACTTTGTTCAAAATACTTACTGCTGAAATACTCAGAATTCTTGTTAAATTTAAGCTCTCTATCGGAAACAACATGCAAATATGGATTCAGATGCTTTAATAATAATGATTTTCATGTTCAAGGTAAACAAAGTACCGGCGCACCGAAAAAGTTTGAAGACAAAGAATTCGAGGTATTACTTTATGAAAACTCATGTCAAACACTAGTTGTACTTGCAGATTATTAGGTTATGATCACACAAATGGATCGAAGGTTTGAAAATATTAGGAATTATTCAAGAGCATTTGAAGCCGATAAGCGTCGTCCTGCGTATGTGTATTGTGCAGCTAGTTCAATGGCAGAAAAGGAAAGGTTTTTTGCATCGTTTTCTAACTGGTGATGATGGTTGGATACACGACGATAATTCCCAAGCGTAGAAAATTGTGGGGCAGGACTGGCCATGCATTAACATCCTGGACAAAGCTGAATTTCCGAGGATCGAAACTTTTGCTCTGTATTTGATGGGATCATATGGATCTAGTTTATTATAAACTGCTCTATGCAAACGAAACTATCGTATGAGAGCACTATCGACTATAATTGACACATTTGAGCCAAGCATTGTCGGAAAAACTAGCGCTATACGAGCAGACACTATACAATGATTTTGCCTCATGACAACGATCGATATTAACTACTTCATCGTATTCCACCCTCGTATTTACGAGACATAGCCCAGCAATTACCAGTTGTTCCGATCGATGGCAGTTGGCTAATTTATTAATAGCGTCAAAATTCGATGTGTATCTTTAATATTGCCAGAAGGATAAAGAAAAGTAGTGGTTAGTAATGCACAATACTTTCAGTGACATGCTCTTTACTTTTTTAAAAAGCATTAACCTTCACGAAGAATCATTGTGAACTAATATAAGATCCTGATAATGTGAAAAAACTGTATGAAACTTGCGTTCATAAAATAGTGACAAAAAATGGTTACGTTTTGATTATTAATTTTTTTTTTGCTCATAAAATACCGCTCTACTATATTTACAAATTGTAATAAATTGCGGTACCTAAAGTTAATCAAAGCAGTTATACAAAAAAATAGAAAAAGGTATTAATATCATGCAAATTCATCTTTCAAAAACTAATTTGTCTTTTAAATGCTTATTTAAGAAATTTTTAAGTGTTTATGAACCTGCTAATAGCATTTAACTTATTGTACCTTTTTTAAACATTTGCATATTAAATGTGCGAATAAATTGATAACTTCAGCTTAATTTACGTACTAAATTGCAATTTGTAATCAAATTTTTCCTTTAATTAAGACAGCAAAATTACATGGTACTGCTTTCGTATTTGATATGTAATTATAGAGACTAGCGTAACAAAAAAAAATTATTAAATAACAATTAATATAATGAACGATTACCTTAATATCTCCGTTCAGGCATAAAATGTATGTAGCTAATAGGCGGGGTTACGCGTTCTTACATTAGCCCTCTAAGATTAATCAAGCGGATATCCATCTAAGAACATATATTAGGCTGCCTGAATGAATCGCTTTATGATGGATTACACCGCTCAAGAAAAAAATTGAATAAGGGTTGTCTGCACAAAGTGATGGAGATGTGGGCAAATCCTTCACTTCGGTCACCTACAGTTAAGATTTTTTTCTTACTGATGATGATTTCTGTATTTGATGGCAGAAGACAGAGACACGTGCCTTTGGCAAATAATTATTTCTTCTAAGAATTCAGGTATTTGCATATTTTCAATATCCCTTATCATTTAATATGTTTATTATCTACAAATCTACTGTTCAGAACAGTGTAAACTAGAAAGGTTTCTTTTATTCGTGAAATAGAAAAAAGGTTAGAAATTTGCTTTGGTAGATAAAGAACAATTCTAACGAACTATTCGTTGTATGTAAATAAATTTATCACCTTTTGTTATACTAGGATCAGTAGTGGCGTCAAATTCTTCTGGAAACATTACAATTTGACACATCACCAAATCTGTAAAATCAACTTCGCAGTTATACACCAAACAATACTGAAATTTGATTTAGTGCGTTCTGCAAGAATTGTTATGAACAAAATCCAGGTACCGGATTGTATAACGTCAACGACTTTTTTCATACAATATAAAGAATTTCGTTTGTATAAAACGATCCCCTGCAGATTCTCTGTAATGTACGATGCAGGTATGTGATATTCCTGGATACCATTTTGCTTAGAGATCTTTATAGTAATTAGTAAATTAAAGGAATTCAACAATGGTATCATTAACTTTCTAATAAGCTTTCATAAAGAAAAAGGTGTGGCAGAAGAGTGTATGTAGCAAAGTTGCAAGAAAGGTAATAATTTATTTAGTTTAATTGAGATAAGTATTTGAACAAATCGGGAGGTTCCGATGTATACTAATTAACAACCTCATTAAGATAGTATCGCACCTATAGAAACGTATTTCAAAGTTATTTAAGCCTATTAATGAGTTTAATCACAATATTATGTAAACTTAAGATTCCTAAAATTGTATTTAACCTTTCCTATAAAGATGTTAATTATATACTGTAGTAACAGTGCTATTCTGTAACACACTTAACTTACAATTTTTCACATTTATGTGGTTCCAATAAAAATTAGTAACGTAACTTATTAGTAACTTATTGCTGGAATTATTTGTTGTCTTACATTCCAATAAACCAAACTAGGTATATTTTCTAAGGTTTGAAAAATATTTTGAGGAAGCGTCAATACAGATGCCCTTTCAAAATGGTAATTAAAGCGCATACATATTAAAATTATGCTGCATGGTGAAAAGGGTTTAAAAAAGGTCTTAGTAACAAATGATAATCCGCTTAAAATGGTTCGATACATGAGTGTGCAAATAGGTGACGGCTGCAAAAATTTAAATATTGATTGATTGTAAAATATGAATATAAATACACCATTTTAATCCAGGTAGATACGTTTTAACTACTCGCTGGTGGAAAAAGTACACCAAACCTGTTCCGAAAGCTATCGAGAGTCCGGAGTTATGAGATCTTTGCAAGAACTTATGTGGTGTGCAAAATAGTCAACGCAAGTAACTGTGTAAGTATTCTTGCAAGAAATATCTAAAGATCCGAAGCTTTTCTTATTCAAACATGTCGAGTTTCGTTGCAAGAAGAAATGGTATTACGGGAAATTTTACTGTACTACTTTGTTCAAAATACTTACTGCTGAAATACTCAGAATTCTTGTTAAATTTAAGCTCTCTATCGGAAACAACATGCAAATATGGATTCAGATGCTTTAATAATAATGATTTTCATGTTCAAGGTAAACAAAGTACCGGCGCACCGAAAAAGTTTGAAGACAAAGAATTCGAGGTATTACTTTATGAAAACTCATGTCAAACACTAGTTGTACTTGCAGATTATTAGGTTATGATCACACAAATGGATCGAAGGTTTGAAAATATTAGGAATTATTCAAGAGCATTTGAAGCCGATAAGCGTCGTCCTGCGTATGTGTATTGTGCAGCTAGTTCAATGGCAGAAAAGGAAAGGTTTTTTGCATCGTTTTCTAACTGGTGATGATGGTTGGATACGACGATAATTCCCAAGCGTAGAAAATTGTGGGCAGGACTGGCCATGCATTAACATCCTGGACAAAGCTGAATTTCCGAGGATCGAAACTTTTGCTCTGTATTTGATGGGATCATATGGATCTAGTTTATTATAAACTGCTCTATGCAAACGAAACTATCGTATGAGAGCACTATCGACTATAATTGACACATTTGAGCCAAGCATTGTCGGAAAAACTAGCGCTATACGAGCAGACACTATACAATGATTTTGCCTCATGACAACGATCGATATTAACTACTTCATCGTATTCCACCCTCGTATTTACGAGACATAGCCCAGCAATTACCAGTTGTTCCGATCGATGGCAGTTGGCTAATTTATTAATAGCGTCAAAATTCGATGTGTATCTTTAATATTGCCAGAAGGATAAAGAAAAGTAGTGGTTAGTAATGCACAATACTTTCAGTGACATGCTCTTTACTTTTTTAAAAAGCATTAACCTTCACGAAGAATCATTGTGAACTAATATAAGATCCTGATAATGTGAAAAAACTGTATGAAACTTGCGTTCATAAAATAGTGACAAAAAATGGTTACGTTTTGATTATTAATTTTTTTTTTGCTCATAAAATACCGCTCTACTATATTTACAAATTGTAATAAATTGCGGTACCTAAAGTTAATCAAAGCAGTTATACAAAAAAATAGAAAAAGGTATTAATATCATGCAAATTCATCTTTCAAAAACTAATTTGTCTTTTAAATGCTTATTTAAGAAATTTTTAAGTGTTTATGAACCTGCTAATAGCATTTAACTTATTGTACCTTTTTTAAACATTTGCATATTAAATGTGCGAATAAATTGATAACTTCAGCTTAATTTACGTACTAAATTGCAATTTGTAATCAAATTTTTCCTTTAATTAAGACAGCAAAATTACATGGTACTGCTTTCGTATTTGATATGTAATTATAGAGACTAGCGTAACAAAAAAAAATTATTAAATAACAATTAATATAATGAACGATTACCTTAATATCTCCGTTCAGGCATAAAATGTATGTAGCTAATAGGCGGGGTTACGCGTTCTTACATTAGCCCTCTAAGATTAATCAAGCGGATATCCATCTAAGAACATATATTAGGCTGCCTGAATGAATCGCTTTATGATGGATTACACCGCTCAAGAAAAAATTGAATAAGGGTTGTCTGCACAAAGTGATGGAGATGTGGGCAAATCCTTCACTTCGGTCACCTACAGTTAAGATTTTTTTCTTACTGATGATGATTTCTGTATTTGATGGCAGAAGACAGAGACACGTGCCTTTGGCAAATAATTATTTCTTCTAAGAATTCAGGTATTTGCATATTTTCAATATCCCTTATCATTTAATATGTTTATTATCTACAAATCTACTGTTCAGAACAGTGTAAACTAGAAAGGTTTCTTTTATTCGTGAAATAGAAAAAAGGTTAGAAATTTGCTTTGGTAGATAAAGAACAATTCTAACGAACTATTCGTTGTATGTAAATAAATTTATCACCTTTTGTTATACTAGGATCAGTAGTGGCGTCAAATTCTTCTGGAAACATTACAATTTGACACATCACCAAATCTGTAAAATCAACTTCGCAGTTATACACCAAACAATACTGAAATTTGATTTAGTGCGTTCTGCAAGAATTGTTATGAACAAAATCCAGGTACCGGATTGTATAACGTCAACGACTTTTTTCATACAATATAAAGAATTTCGTTTGTATAAAACGATCCCCTGCAGATTCTCTGTAATGTACGATGCAGGTATGTGATATTCCTGGATACCATTTTGCTTAGAGATCTTTATAGTAATTAGTAAATTAAAGGAATTCAACAATGGTATCATTAACTTTCTAATAAGCTTTCATAAAGAAAAAGGTGTGGCAGAAGAGTGTATGTAGCAAAGTTGCAAGAAAGGTAATAATTTATTTAGTTTAATTGAGATAAGTATTTGAACAAATCGGGGGGTTCCGATGTATACTAATTAACAACCTCATTAAGATAGTATCGCACCTATAGAAACGTATTTCAAAGTTATTTAAGCCTATTAATGAGTTTAATCACAATATTATGTAAACTTAAGATTCCTAAAATTGTATTTAACCTTTCCTATAAAGATGTTAATTATATACTGTAGTAACAGTGCTATTCTGTAACACACTTAACTTACAATTTTTCACATTTATGTAGTTCCAATAAAAATTAGTAACGTTTATCTACCTTATTGCTGGAATTATTTGTTGTCTTACATTGCAATAAACCAAACTAGGTATATTTTCTAAGGTTTGAAAAATATTTTGAGGAAGCGTCAATACAGATGCCCTTTCAAAATGGTAATTAAAGCGCATACATATTAAAATTATGCTGCATGGTGAAAAGGGTTTAAAAAAGGTCTTAGTAACAAATGATAATCCGCTTAAAATGGTTCGATACATGAGTGTGCAAATAGGTGACGGCTGCAAAAATTTAAATATTGATTGATTGTAAAATATGAATATAAATACACCATTTTAATCCAGGTAGATACGTTTTAACTACTCGCTGGTGGAAAAAGTACACCAAACCTGTTCCGAAAGCTATCGAGAGTCCGGAGTTATGAGATCTTTGCAAGAACTTATGTGGTGTGCAAAATAGTCAACGCAAGTAACTGTGTAAGTATTCTTGCAAGAAATATCTAAAGATCCGAAGCTCTTCTCAAAAATGTTTTTTATTGATTATTTGCTAATTAATCAATTTTTACCAGAATTTTGCAGAACAATTTAGTAGGTACGTTTTATCTTCTCCGACGTCAATAGGAAAACGTTAAGAGTTTTCTACGTCAGTCCCATTCAGTTCCACTACTTAAACAACAACCAATCTCTGAAGTAACGCCACTACGAAAAGCCTACCTCACCTTCCGTGATCTCTATACAACCACAAGAGGCGCTACAGAGGGATTACCTTGTATAAGGTGTTTTCAGGTGATTATCCTCATACACGTGTAGGCGTATTGTCACTGCGTATATGCACACCCCTTAGTGGGAGGGGGGGGATGAAATACGTGGCCTTTTCCTTTTCCGTGTTTTCCTACCGAGGAATCGCTATCTGCGTTGGGAACAGCGAACATCAAAGTAATCGCTTAAACGTTAAAAAAAGAACAAATCGAACAGCCTCTACCTGCATCGTTATCCCGATGCCGGGTTGAACGCTTCAGTTAGGGAGCGACTAAGTTACCACGCTGCCCAGTAGCATAGAGTTCCCACCGTTGGAAAGAGCATCGACATCGAGCAACACGCCTTCCCCGTCGTCGCTGTTAGACCTGCCTTGGGATTCCCATTGTAGCCAGGACAACAAAGGGAAGAAAAGAAAGAAGAAGGCAGAAGATGCGAAGGCAGGACGCAGGGAACGCCGGACGAAGAGCTCCGGATGCAGAAAAGGACGCTAAAGAACACATCTATGGACCGCCTGACCATGCTCATACCGACCGACAGCGCGTACGCGGCCGTTGCTGACACCACCGACCGCCCAGAAACCTTGAAAGCCGCCGTTACTAGGGAGAGGGTGCCGCCAGTAGTCCTTCGCGAGAAGGAGAACTGGGTCACTTTCTCTCGACAATTAGACCGACGAGGGATAGCCTTCACCCGAACGAAGTCAATCAGAGTTGGATTCAGGATGCCACAGCCAAGGACCGTGACAGAATATTGCGGTATACTTATCAGGAAACGAGTAAAAGTACGTTCAAGATGGTTCTACGGGGAGTACCTGTAGAAGTCTCCGAAATCGACGTTTACTCAGACCTACAAGAACGCGATATTAATCATGTTTCTTGTTTTAGGATAAAGAAGCAAGTAATACCGAACCTGCTTCTGCTAGTGATGCCCCCAACACAAGAAGACGTAGGAAAGATAAGACAGGTAGATTACGTGGTTCGGCTTTGTGTCTTCATCGAAATCTAGAGGCGGAGATCCGGAATCGGACGGTGTCACCGGTGCGAGGGATTCCGTCACGCACAGCGTTGCTATAGAGCGAAGACACGCTGTGTCAACTCGCAGGAAATTACCACTCTGGCGATTGCGTTAAACCCCGTACCGACCAGGCAGAGAGTGTGAACTGCAGTCTTGATCACCCGTCTTACGGGGTTCCCACATCTCCCACAGTCTCAACTGAAGCAGACCGACGCCAGCAGCGACAGAAGAGGACAATCACCACACCGAGTCGGAGTTAGTTACGCCAAAGCGACAGCGAGCGGTAGTGAAAAGTCGCAAGTAGAGAATGCATTTAAAGCCACAGTCGAGAAAGCGCCCATTCCACCGATTCTAGGCTTCCTCGGAGGCTTAGATTTGTCGAAAGCCCTACCTGTCATCCGCAAGGTGGCAGCGGCGCTAGCTAAGGCATAATCTGCGACTGTCCTGTGCTGAGTGATCCTCACGTACAGTCAGGAGGTGTGTGCCATTTTGGGTAAGCACTCTCCGGAATGGCAAAGAGATGAGATGCCACGAATAATAATGTGCTAATTTTTCTGTACCTCATCACGATACAGAAACTCCATCCTACTACTGCGTAACAATAGCCCCGCTATCGTTATAACGCTATAACGACCAAACTTATACATTTTCTTTTTGTTCCAGATATACGCACCACATACGCCAGCCGAGACAACGGAACATTCCACACCG
Source organism: Vesta saturnalis (assembly GCA_036346205.1). NCBI lineage: Eukaryota > Metazoa > Arthropoda > Insecta > Coleoptera > Lampyridae > Vesta > Vesta saturnalis. The sequence goes on along the minus strand of JARFJB010002210.1, from coordinate 628,232 downwards.
CACCAACTCCAACAGCTGCAACACCTACACAACGATCTCTGTTTTTGGAACCACAAAGGGCACAATACGATATCAACAGACATAACATCAAGATCACATAACCCAAAAATCACACAACCCACGCGTTGAAGAGGACGAAGACTGAGCAGCGCACCACCAACACAAACGCGATATCTTGTATATCACAATTAATTTTAAGTGTACTTTGCATTATACTATCTATATGAATTGTTAATTATCAAAATGTTTAATAAACTGTGTTGAATTGAATTGAGAGTACCGAGCCAGACTTTTATTCGAGTCCCATCTCGAATACTGCGATCCACCCCGACCGCGGGAAATTAATTCCCGTTGTCGTTATCTACTTACACAGTCGGACAGAAAGGCTACCTGCATAAATTTTGCCGGGCTTCACGGTGTTTACTACAAAGCGTAACGGAGCTGTCTGCCTGGGTCTACTAGTCGATGATATTTACAAATCTACATACAAAAATTTATCTACACACCACTCCAGGCAATTTACTAAGTGTAGAGTGTCGTCGGACGGGAAGCGGTCAACTAGACCTAAAGGTTCGTAGAAATCATGGAAACAAACTTGACGTAGTTGCCCGTACTGTAATCTGAATACGGACCCTTCCTGTATCGCACTACGCGATGAAGATCACATTAAAGACATACTTTATATATCAAGCTTTGTTTAATACCAGATTACACAAACGTTTAGTTTATCCAGCTAGCCTGTATAAAAATATCGATATTCCAGTAAACTAACGGTTCCTGATATTCTAAATACCTTACAAAACAGCCACAAGATAAGAGATGCACCCAGTAACATTTCTCTTATCTACCACCAACAACATTTTCTAACTAAGGCAATCCCGAACGGAGCATACCCACTATAAAGGAATAAATTGTTCCCGTATAACAGCATTAAATACGAAAACATACACCAACTAATCGCGGTTTACATCAAACTTCCTCTTTGAAAATTAACCTGTACATCCAGTAGGCACCAACTCATCGGTCATGTATCCTCAAAACTGCTAGAAACGCCGGAAACAAAAAGAACCGTCGCATTCCAGTTTCAATTAATTACTAAAAAATAATTATAACTAATTAGCACGGTAAATATTATCAAAGTATGATAAAATTTTATTAAATCAGCTAGATATAAGTGGCAAGCAATCATTCAAACATAAAAATATCGATTTTCTTACAAGATTGACACCATATTTCAAGTAAAGAACGTTTACTTCTATACTACTATAAGTTTTTGTTATGAACGAATAAGTTCAAAGGTAAACATGTAATTAAAAATTATTATTAATTTTATTAAACAGGTACATAAATAAAAAGTTTACCTCGAGTAGGATTTGAACCTACGACCTGTACTTTGCTAGAGTACCGCGCTAACTAACGCCATCAAGGTTCAAGCCCCAATTAATGAAAATTTTGTCTTCATGTATGTAGAACTGATGTAAATTATTTATCTCTTTTGAAATACTTCAACGAGCAATGAAATGTTATCGCGCATTCCATAACCAAACAATTTGTATATTTTTGTGTAAGCTACCAACCAGGGCGTAATCAAAACATTGCCTGATTTCGATTTAACGCATTTTGAGTTAGTTTATCCTCGTCTACATTTATTATTCTACCTGTACCATTAATATTATTTTCTCAATCACCATAAGGAAAGTAATTTCGAGTGCTCAAGTGGATGAGGAGCCGTTAGAGCCAAGAAGCGTCCGTTTAATTTTCGATTGCTATTTGAAGTATAGTAAAAGGAATTTGTTTTGACTAGAGAATATTTTTCCTTTATTGCTATTATTTTTGTGTTAGTGTACATAGTTAGCGTTGTAAAATTATAGGACAATAATGTATTAATCTTTTTCTGTTGATTTTTGTGTTAACCCCCAGTTAGCGATCAATCAGCCCTATTTAAAAAAACTCACGCCCACCCTTAGATTTCGAGCTATAACCACGGTAAAGCATCATAAAAATAACTGTAGCAACAAATGAATGTTTACTTAGTTTGAAAATATGTGATTATTAAAACTATTCAATTCTTATTTATTCATTATAATCGTTTTCCGGCATCGAGTAGCGATTAAATATCCCAAACTATTAGCCGAAGATTAGTTGGAATCTTTTGTCCAGCTTATTTTCGATACAGAAGCTGAAGAAGGGGTGGGTGGTAAATCAGACATATCAGAAGTTGAGTTTAGAGAGGAATGTGATTTCAGTTTTAATTCCGAGCAAAAAATCAGTGACTTAGATCTTCCAGAAGATGATGTCGGCTGTCGGTAAATTTAGTAAAACCAGTAAAAAAAATTATTAAAAATATTACCTGGGCCAAAGCATTGCGCACATGGTATAACCGATGAGATGAGCGTTCTTACGAAAATGTTTGATGACATGATTGAACATATTGTCCAATGTAGGAATTTTCAAATTTCACAAGTTCCGCCGAATATTCAACAAGAGCGAGACAAAAAAGGAAATACTTGATTTTTTGGTTTATTGCTTCTATACGGTTCTAAGAAGTAAAACCACACTACTTTTTTGGAATTGTGAGCAAAGGAATGGGCCAGGATCAAAAATACTTTGACCTTGCTTCGCGTCATCAGGTGTTACGACAAGGTACATTGATACGAAAGAAAGAAAACTGACAAGTTGTCTGCAGTACGGTGCACCATGAACAGTTTTGTGAAAGATTTCAAAACAAATTACAGTGTTGGTGGGTTTGTAACATTTAACGAGATGCTATCATTCGAGAAATATGGGTCGGAAGTGTTTATGGTTTATGACACTAAAACGTTTTATGTAATTTAGAGCTGTACTGTGGAAAATATCCCGATGGACAATACAACCTACCAAATACCCGTACTGCGATAGTTCACCGATTGCTTGAAAAACTGAAAGAAAGGAACGGAAATTTAACCTGTGACAATTGGTATTCAAGCGAAAGAACTGTTACATACCAAAATCAGAATGATTGGAACCTTGAAAAGAAATAAACCGGAGTTGCATCAAAAATATAAATAGATCGGCTGGTTTGTCCATTTTTGGATTTCAACAAAATTCAACAAAATGAAAATTATATTACACTACAACATGACAAAAGGGCGTGTGGATATAGTGGACAAAATGTGTAACAAATATTCTGTCAGTAGGAGATCAAAGTGGTAGCTCTTGACTTTATTTTTCCAGTTGTTAGGACATAGCAGGCTTCAACAGTCAAATTCTGTACAACATCACTTACTGTAATTCTCCCCACAAACACAGATTGTGTTTCGAAAACTCTTGCCGTTGATACATTTTTGGTCTAAGTATCAAGAAGATTAAGAGGAGAAGGACCAAAATTCTCCCAAGAAAATTCAAGGTATTCTAATGAACAGGCAATCCACAAACAGTCTGAATTAATTTGCATTAGTCTGCTGTTTACTTCTATAAAAATTTAATTGTTGTTCTTAATATTTTTTTGCAATAAACTTTTTTTTTATATTTTTCACATTTTTTCGAAAATAAAGTTTTGTTTGAAACCAAATTGATAAATTTTGTATGATTCGTTATTTATTAAAGCAAATACAAACTGATAAGATGTCCTGATATTGTGAAGAATTGAATGGTACATAAAATACACCCCGTGATTAATTGCGTAAAGATTTGGTACGCGAGTAACTAAAGGTTAATAAGCGAATCGTGAATATTTACATTTTCAAGATACGATTTTATACAACTATACAATTCATTACAGTAGGTGTGCAACTGTGACATTATTTCTCGATAAAATCTTCACCTTTAGCAGAGCACTGTGCCTAGCCAATTGTAAGCTTTCGTATGTCTCCTCAGCGGGCAGTCATTTATGCACCAGATTCCAAATGTCTTGAGTGGTCAAAGAATATGAAGGTCTGAAGAAGTGCACTGTCGAGTCTTTGGACGGTTTTTATTAATAATACAGCTAACAGATCTTAAAAACAAGGCGCCGCTGACTTGGTCACTGATGTGTCACATCGTTTGAGCCAGAAACCACTGATTACTCACATTGAGACTCGTCTAAAATTTTCTCTCACAATCTGGGCTTATTATCACTCCTATTCACAGTCGTCATTGTATAAATCAGTCGAAATATAAAATATAAGTTTTAAATCTATCAGAGGTATGAAACTATTAAGCTCCTGTACTTCTATGAGCAATTTAAACGCTTAAGGTCTTTAACTAAAAGCCAAATGTCACAGTTACTTAAAGAATACGTTTCAGATACTGAAGAAATGCTCCATACTGGTCCAAAACGTTTCTGGGCGTATATACGTTCTAAAAAAGGATCTTGTCGTATCTCCGGTGAACTACGATATATGAATCATACGTGTGACACTCCTCAAAAGATTGTCGATACATTTGCTTCTTTTTTTTTATTTTCAAACGTCGTTAAAAAATCTATTCCAACTGTCCTTCAATTGTCAGTCGATTATTGATAATAACGGCACACCTGGACAGGATGTCATTGTTACGATTAAAAGATAAAAAAGCAAGCCCAGTACTGAAATAAATCAAGTTCCATCTTGATTAATTAAAGATTAGGCACACATTTTAGCAAAACTATTAGCATTTTTTGAACAATTTATCTCTTAAATATTGTAGCTTCCCGGTAACTTGGAAGATTGCTAAAGTATGTCCTATACTAAAATCAGGAAGTTCTATCGTAGGAAATTACAGACGTATGCAACTTCTCCAAAGTGTTTGAATACGTCTTATATGATAAACGTTTTTATTAGTTTAAATCACGGCTATCCGAGTATCAACATGGTTTTATTCCGAACCTTGCGTGTTTTTTCTCAATATACCTGTAACATATTAAATGAAAAAGCAAATTTATGTGATTTACACGCACTTTCAAAAAGCTTTTGATTAAGTTGATCACTATGTGATCTTAAAAAAAAATATTTGAATATAGTTTGGCCTTTCCGTAGTAAATCTTATAAAATTGTGTCCTGGTGATCGTTCACACTTTGTATCGCATAACGGTCATGGCTCCAAATTATTCATTCCTATATGGGGAGTTCCTCGAGATTCATCCTTGGGGTTCTTTTTTTTATATTTATCAATGATTTTCCTACTCATATCTCTTAGAGATTACTATATGCGGACTGCCTAAAAATTTGTTATAAAATAAGTTGTGTCGAGGACTGTACCGTATTGCAAAATGATATAAAACCTGCAATCTTGGTGTCAGTTGAACAAAATTGACTTAAATACTACAAGGTGTAAACCGATGACATTTTCGAGAAAACAATACTAGTAGAAGGGGAGCAAACTGGGTCAATACCTTTAATTAGTAGGAGTGGGATGGAAAATGGCGTAGGCGTCTCTCCCTCTTTCTCTTGGCGGTTCCGCCCATTTCCCACCCATTTTTGACGGCTTCTTTCCGGCGTCATTTTCAACTCCTTGACGGCATTTGCAACTCCTTGATGATGATTTCACCCCTAATTAGGTCACTTTCGACTATATTAAGAGCTTTTTTGACAGTCCAGGCCCTGGACGGTAGACCACCGCAGTCACCCTGCGCATACAGCGTTTTGATTGGAGGGCCTGAGGGTATCACACCCCCTGGCTTCTGATTGGTTTATAGACACCGACCAGATGAGACCCCTGGTTTCTGATTGGTGGCGGTCATTTTGTGGATGTGGGTTGTCGGCCATTTTCTTTTTGTCGGTCATTTCGTTTTTAATTGTGAGTCATAATTAAATTATCCTTGTTTTTTTGGCCATTTTGTAGGACATAGCGGGAAATTTAAAATAGTATTCTAATAAGGGACACCGAAACTTGTTTTCCGGTCTCCGACCCTCGGTGGGAGAGCTTGAAATTTAAAATAGTATCGGCTTTTGCCGACCATTCCTGTAATTAGCGCTAAATTTGAAATACTCTTCTAATAAGGAGCGCTATCTTACAAGACAGGTGTAGGACGACGGAGCTTGCTCTCGGGTCTAATCAATCAGCCAAACATATCAAACCAAATCAATTAATCTCGAAAAAATCAAGCAAATCAATTAATCAAAATCAAATCAATCTCAAGTAAATCAATCAAATTAATCAATCTCAATCAAGTCATTCTGAATCAAATCAACAAACCAAGTCATACCTTACAGTTTGCAAAATCCCGTTTGCAATTCAAAAATACTGGCTTGGTTTAACTTACAGCTTGCTAAAACCAACTTTCATTACAAAAATATCAAATTGGTTAAGTTACAACTTGCAAAACCAATAATATAGTGGTCTTATTTCAAGTTTTGTTATATCTGTTATTGTATAGGCATTTTTACTAATTTAACTGTAAAGCATGTTTTTATCGCTGTATGCAAAACGCGGAAAATATGTTACACGCTAATTTGATGTTCGTATATGGACAGCAATGTCGAAGGTTATCTCACAAGACAGGTATATGAGCGTGTGCCTGTGCGTGCGCGCGTGTATGTGTGCGTGGGTGTGCATGCGAGTGTGCGTGTGCGTGTGTTGGTGTGTGCGTACGTGTGTGTGTGCGTAAGCCAAACTGGTATTTTGGAATTGAAAGTTGGTTTTTGGAAGTTGTAAGTTAAACCAAACCAGTATTTTTGTATTGTGGGTTGGTTTTCGCAAGCTGTAAGTACAACCCAATTTTTGAATCGAAAGTTAATTTTTGCAAGTTGTAACTTAAATCAATTCGGTATTTTAGAACTGAAAGTGGGGTTTTTGTAAGCTACAAGTTAAATCGAGCCGTTACTTTTGGATTGAGAGTTGGTTTTGCAAACTGTAAGCTAAATCAATTTTGTATTTTTGAATTGTGGGTTGGGTTTTGCAAACTGTAAGTCAAATCAATTTGGAATGAAATTGTATATGAATACCAACTTGTCTGTCTCTTTTATGTAATTTCAAGGTATGCTTGCCTTTTACGTAAATAGGTAATTACTGTGTTTTGCCGAAAATCCCCTAGAGGTACTTGAATAATGAAAGGTTGTTAATGGGTTACATAACTGGCAAATTCAGAAAATAATTGCTTTATATTAATGATTGCTGGAAACCGTTAAGTACTTTATATTATTCATTTATAAACAAAACGCAGAAATTAAATGTGCCGTGATTGTAATCCGCAGGCCCAGCTGTTTACCCTGTAAAGGCTTTCTTTCAATACCATTATCAACAGCCATGGTAAGTGATTGTTTTTTATTTGAACCCTTACCCCTTATTTTATTTGCCTTATTGAATTACTTGTGCAAATTTTTAATGTTATAACTTATCAAACCGGTATTTTAGAATTGAAAGTGGGATTTTTGCAATCTGCAAGTTAAACCAGACCAATATTTTTGAATAAGGTGTTCGTTTTTGCAAGTTGTAAGTTAAACCAAACCGTTATTTTTGAATTGAAATTTGGTTTCTGTTGTCTGTAAGTTAAACCATACCACCAGTACTTTTCGAATTGTAAGCTGGTTTTTTCAATCTGTAAGTTAAGCAAATCTGGTATTTTTGAATTGTAAGCTGCTTTTTCCAAGCTGTAAGTTATAATTTGATTGATTGAATTGATTGAGATTGATTTGCGGATGATCGACTGTTTTCCCATCCCTGTGCCCTCAGGGAGAGTACCGGCTCTGATTGTCGGTTAGCCTTATTTACAAAGTAAGCGGTCGCTCATGAAAGTAAGGTAGATAGAGTGGGAGAATGGTTACCCGAAGGTTATGAAGAATTGTTAGCTAAGCTTCTTGATTAATTTGATTGAGGTTGATTTATTTGATTTTGATTAAGTAATTTGCTTGATTTGTTATAGATTCATTGATTTGGTTTGATATGCTCCGGCTGATTTGATCGGTCAATTGATTGGTTTGATTAATTTCTGCCTTTTGACAAGGGAGCGAAGACCCGAGAGCAAGCTCCAGCGTCCTACACCCCAGTTATGAGGTAGTATGAGGACCCCTTATTAGAATACCATTTCAAATTTCCCGTCAGTTACAAAAATGGCTGACACTGCTTCAAATTTCAAGTTTTCCCGGCAAGGATCGAAGACACGAGAACAAGTTCCGGCGTGGTCTACCTGTCTTATGAGATAGTATGAGGGTCCTCTTATTAGAATACTATTTTAAATTTCTCGCCATGTCCGACAAAATGGCCGAAAAAACAAGAATAATTTAATTATGTCTCATAATTAAAAACAAAATGACCATAAAATGGCCGCCACCAATCAGAAACCAGGGGGCTCATTTGGGCGGAATCTATAAACCTATAAAAAGGCCCCTAATTAGGGGTAAAAATACCATCAAGGGGTTGAAAATGTCATCAAGATGTTGATAATGCCATCATGGGGTTGAAAATGACGTCGGAAAGAAATGTCAAAAAGGGTTTGGTAATAAGCGAGGCTGCGAGAGAGAAAGATGTCTACGCCATTTTCCATCTCACTAGCACTCATTGAAGGTATTGTCCCAGTCTTTTCCCCTTTTACTAGTACTAATAAACTTATTTGCCACACCCTTAAACACGGTACCCTCCCCATAGAGATTACATTTGATAAAACGTTAACATTTTCCTATTGAAGAAGGTGTTAAACAATATTTCTGATTTCACGAGCATCCCTAACATAAAATCGCTTTATTTTTTCCCTTTCCCTTTCTATAAAAAGTTTGCGATGGAATTGAACGTATCTACCTCCGTTTTTCAAAATATATACATATTCGTACGGAAAGATTCTACCCAAAGAGAGACTACCCACAAAACGTTTTACTGCAGAGGTACAATCTCTCATCACTTGCCACAAGAAGGGAACGTATTATCCTGTCATTCTTGTATAACTGTACCTTCTATATTATTACCTACTCTGTCATGCTAAGCCTAATATTTGCAATTATACTTTACAGTCGTATACTCATTTATGCAATACTCGTTTTGAAAATAACATCTGTGTTCGATACTGTCGTTTATCAGAGTTTTGGATAAAAATGCTTTATAACGCTGTCCCGCACACATTAAGATCTCTTGCTTATAATGCTTTCAGAGAAAAAGTTAAAACATTTCTTATTAATAAGGTGTTTTATTCTTATGAAGAATTTCTAAACTTTGATTTAGATTTAACGCAAACGTAAGTGTAAGAACAATAAGTTTTATATATTTTCGTTAATTGTTTGACGAGCAAAATAGTAGAAGGCACCTTATTGCTTTCATCAGCAAAAAAATCTTCTTAAGATGTTACTGTCGAATACGTCTTGGTGCTCTTTTCAATCGTATCAGATGGATACCTATCACATATTACTGTTACGTTCAAGCCATAATGTGTTTTTAAGTATGTCACATAATCCTCAGTTATGTCCCCGAAATTCGTGTTCCGCTTCCAAGATACTTTGTGAAGTAAGTGGCCTCCATATACTACAAAAAAAAAAATTTTTTCCTTAGGCAGCATCTCAAGTTTAGTTGGTGAAAACAGTGTCAATTTAGTACCCTTTAGAATTCCATTTTCATTAAAAAGTGACATAGGAAAAGGTGACAGTTCAAATGTGAAATACATTTTCAAATCTTCATCTGACTATTCGGTTACACAAATTCTGAAGGGGGTTAGTGGGTCCACAGTAATATTTTCTTTCCCAATTTTAGCACTGTTGTTAACAGAAGCAAGTGTAATGACTTGAATATAGTATTTACAAAGTTACCACCAACCATTCTAGAGATTCCTTGGCAACCAAGTTCGTGAGACAAGTGACAGTTAATATCCGCCGACTCTACTATACCACTGCTTATTAACATCAGCACATTATTTGTGGAAATGGTATGTGTTGAGAAAACCATTGCACAAGCTTTTCAACACCTTCGTTGTGTCGAAAAATGCGAGAAGGGCTCATAATCAACATGTCGCTCATTAGTTAGTGAAGTTATATTGCAATACTTCTCAACTGTGAGGTGGTAGGCATGTATACTCCATGCCAGCCGGGGAGGTACCACCACCCTTACCATGGGCTCCTTAATATTGGGTCTCCGATTTTCTGAGCTCGGTAAGGGCTGCCGGTTACCTTTTCCATCATCCTTAATCTATTCTCATCCTTATTCTTCCTTCTCGCCCTCACTGTCTTCCTATCGGATTAAAAGTCCCAAATTAAAAAATAAGATGGCTGTGGTTTCTAGGGTTATAAATTCCGGACGTAAAATCCTGCCCCATTCGGATGTCCGGGAGGGCAGGGCCCAAGCGACCTCGGTCATCGAAAGTATCAACTTTCTGATTCACTACTGCAACATCCGCGGTATCAGGTCTACTCTTAATGCTATTCACCAACATCTTGAACAATTACAACCTGATATATTGTTTCTATCTGAAACACAAGTCTCCTCTGAAAGCTCCGAGTCACCCGACTTGCAGTTTCCTCAGTACCATCTTCACTCTAACTTTCGATATAAAGGAGGCGTATGTGCGTACATCAAGGACAGAATTGCTTGCAAGAGGGTTTCTTCCTTAGAAAATAAAAATTTTGACGTGATTTGGTTTAAACATTCTGGTCCTAATTTTGTGAAATTCTACTGTTGCGTTTATAGGTCTCCTAATGACAGCAACGATCAAGACTTCTTCGATTACCTTAGTATGAAAGTTGACTATCTCCTGTCTCAGTTTCCATCTTGCGATATCTCATTTGTAGGCGATTTCAATGTTCATAACTCTAATTGGCTTCAATTTTCATCTACTACAAATCCCGCTGGTCATAGTGCAGAAACATTTGCTATTTCATGTGATCTCACACAAATGATTTCTGAACCCACAAGAATCCCTGATAACCTTAACCACACTCCACATCTTCTAAATCTCTTTCTTACATCTAACCCTCTTGTTTATAAAACTTCCGTTCTTTCGCCTTTAGGTCTTTCCGACCATTGTCTAATAAAAATCATTTCTACTATACCTAATTCCACTGTTGTTCGCAAAACCGATAGAACCTTGTGGTGTTTTAAGTCAGCTCGATGGAGTGATTTACGGGATTTCTTTGCAACCTTTCCATGGCGTGAATATTGTTTTAAGTCGTCCTCTTCTTCGGACATCGCTCTTTCAGTATCTGAAGTCATCCTCATGGGAATGGAGTTATACATTCCGAAAAAACGGTACCGTGCAGGTCATTCACGTTCCCAACCCTGGTTCAATAAGACTTGTTCTGATGCAATATCTTTAAAAAATAAATGTAACATTAAATGGAAATCTAATAAATCGGTTGACAGTCATGTATTATACGTTAGTGCTAGAAATATCTGCAAAAGTGTCATCACTAAAACTAAAAAGTTGTTCAAACAACGAAAATGCAATGAACTAGCTACATCTCCTTTAGACAGTCGTAAATTTTGGTCTTTAGCAAAAGCCATTAGTAAAAACTTTCGAACATCTTCATTTCCCCCCCTGACATCTATTGACGGATCGGTAGTTGCTGATTCTGTAGACAAAGCCAACGTTTTTGTGGATTTGTTTGCATCAAACCCGCGTCTCAATGATTCTGGAAAAGATGTGCCCCTAGTCAACTCTTCTTCATACGTTACGAAACCAATTCATTTTCGGTACAATATCTTGGAATCGATCATCAGTAGGCTTGATCTCAATAAGGTGACTGGCCCAGACGGTATCCCAGCTATTGTCTTAAAGAAATGTTCCCCCGAACTAGTACCAGTCCTATCTAAGCCCTATACGATCTCTATACCTTCTGGGGAATTCCCTTCATCATGGAAGATAGCAAATGTTCAACCTATACCCAAAAAAGGTGATAAGACCGATCCCTCAAATTACAAACCAATTGCCATCACTTCCATTTTGTCTAAAATCATGGAAAAAGCCATCAATCAGCAACTGCTCACGTTCTTTGAAACTAACAATCTCCTTCGTGACCACCAATATGGGTTTAGGCAAAGTCGTTCAACAGGCGATCTTCTTTCATATGTGACCCAAGTTTGGAACAATACAGTAGAGCAGTCCGGTGAAACAGTTGTAGTCGCTTTAGATATCTCAAAGGCATTTGACCAAGTTTGGCATAAGTGTTTACTTGCCAAACTCACCTCGTTTGGGTTAAATGATACGCTCATCAAGTGGGTTTCTAGTTTCCTTGATAAAAGACGAATACGTGTCGTAGTTGATGGCTTTTTTTCAAAAGAAGTTAGCATTAACGCGGGCGTACCACAGGGATCCGTTATAGCGCCTACACTTTTTCTGCTGTACATAAACGACCTTATTTCTTCAACAACTAACCCCATCCATTGCTTTGCTGACGATAGCACTCTTCACTGTAGTTCATCTCAGTCTACTCATAGTGATAATCCACCTTCTATGTCAAATCAAGAAATTAAAGCGGAAATGGCAAATTCAATCAACAAAGACATTCAACGTATTCTCGAATGGGGAAGCAATAATCTAGTTAAATTTAATGCTAACAAACCTCAGTGTTGCCTTATGTCCGCCAAAAAATATCGATCATTTCCTGTTGTAAGTATGAATGGCTCAGTTCTTAAGTTTTCAGACTCTATTACTCTGTTGGGTATGACTATCTTCAAATCTCTCATGGGTTGACCATCTTCTGTCAGCTACCAAAACAGCTGCTCGTAAAATAGGCTTTTTGTACAGATCTAAGCAGTACTTTACCTCCCGACAACTCCTTCTGTTGTATAAGGCCCAAATTCGGCCTCATCTGGAATATAATTCTCACCTTTGGGTTAGTGCTCCCCAATACGCTCTCGATATCGTTGATCGTATTCAAAAGAGAGCGATTAGGCTTATAAATGACCCGTTCTTAACTTCTCACATACAGTCCCTTGAGCATAGAAGGATGGTTTCAGTTCTTTCTTTGTATTATCGTTATTACAACGGCTATTGTGCTGGTGAATTACATTCTTTGATACCATCTCCGGCTATCTTTGCGAGAAACACTCGGTTCGCTCATTCACATCATCAGTATGCAGTACAAATCTCCACTTGTCGTACCAAACGGGCGCAATCCACATTTTTCTACACGGCTTCTAAACTCTGGAATGATCTCCCTAGTTCCCGTTTTCCTCTCACTTATGATATGAGAAAATTTAAGGTAGCTGTTCATAGGCATCTATTGGCAATTCATTATCTCTCTATCCATCCTCCTAAGTGTTCCTGAGTGCTTTAGCACGTTAGGCCTTATTTAGCCTGTTCAGGTCCACAATCATAAAAAAAAAACTTCTTCACAGATATTAAGAAGGTAGATAATCCCAAGCGTCCATCCAGTGAGAACACTGTCTGTGATCCCACGACCTCGAGTCAATCCACCAAAGTTTTTCATCGTCTTCATGAGAGTTTGTTCTATGGTCTCATATTCTATTGGATCAATTCTGTCATTCGAATTCAGCGTGTCCTGTATATACAGGGTGTTTCTGAAATAGGGTTCCGAATTTCTACTGCATGTAGAACTCATTAAAATAAGACAAAATGTTCCTAATATTATGTGCCCTAAAACGCACCCTTAAAAAGTTACAGGCCCTTGAAAGGGTTTGAATGAAACTGATTTTATTCAATTATTTCAAAAACGATAAAAGATAAAGAGATGAAATTAAGGAACATACATAACTTTTCACGCCGAGTAACATGAGCTAGGCCATTTTCGTTATTCGAATCATAGGCGTCCTTTTCAGGGGATGAAAAGGTATCAAGTCCTAAAATTTTGTACGACCTTTTTGCAATTTTTTTTGACAAATTCATAAATTTTGGATAGTTTTACGTAAAAAATGTCGTCTTTGCGTAATTCGATATCGGCAACGGTTGATTCCGAAGTGAATAACATTAATTTTATCAAATAATGATAATTTTCAAACTCATTTTACACAAAAACCGTTGCCAATATCCACTTACGAAAAGACGACATTTTTTACATAAAACTGTCCAAAATTTATGAATTTGTTAAAAAAAATTGCGAAAAGGTCGTACAAAATAGACTTGATACTTTCCATGGAAAGGTATCCTTTCCATCCCCTGAAAGGACGCCTATGATTCGAATAACGAAAATGGCTAGCTTATCTTACTCGTCGTGAAAAGTTATGTATGTTCAATTTCATCTCTTTATCTTTATCGTTTTGAAATAATTGAATAAAATCAGTTTCATTCGAACCTTTCAAGGCCTGTAACTTTTTAAGGGTGCGTTTTAGGGCACATGTTTATTGGAACATTTTGTCTTATTTTTCTGAGTTCTACATGCAGTAGAAATTCGGAACCCTATTTCAGAAACACCCTGTATATAGATGGGCGCGCTTAGGATAGAAAAAGTGAACCGCTGGATGGAAGAAGGGCAACATCTGTTGAGTAGTTTTAATGTGAAGATCTCAGTTATCTGATCCTTCAGCCTCAATAAACTGTTGTATTAAGGTGGTGATTTGGAGATATTCTACCCAAAGCTTAGTGAATGTTGTAGTGAAAACTTTAACATCATTTTCATCATCTTTGAGAACGTCAGTTCTGAAATCGTTCGTAAGCACACTTTCAATCATAGCTTTGTGTTCGTTAGAAAAGGCGACAGTGTCCATAGTTATTTGGGCTAGACTACAATGGAGTAAACAATCAGATTGGGCTGCCCGTGCATGCCCACTCATCAGTTAATGAACACTGTTCACTGTGTAGGTAGGTTGGCAAAGATAGATCAGGAATTATGTCATGCATGCCACTTTTAGAAAATGTTTCAAAAACAGGACGCGTCCAGTGGAAAACTTTGATGTGATCAAATTCGAGATTATATTTTTGGCAATTTCACGTATTTCAAGGGGCGTATATGCAAGATTGTCTTGATTATCTTCCACTTTTGTGTTTTGTCAGAATTCGGATAAAACAAAATGTGACTAGATCAAATTGTCACTCTTAAAATTAAGGCATCACCAATCGCCACAAGAATCTCTAAATCCATAAACCACGTCCTGCCATAATGGTTCCGATCGTACCCTTACATGACATCAACATGCGGAAACCAAGTCGCACAACAGCTTGGGATTCGGGATTGTTGGAAATCATTTCCTGTCCTTTTATATAAAGTGCCTGGTCGAAAGCAACAAAACCTGTTTGCATATTGAATGATTTACACTTGCGCATATCGGTCCTAATAGCTGTAACTATGGTATCAAATTGAGATGGTGAGCTATTTATTAATGGAAGACAGGGTACCCTAAAACGTTCATAAGGCTTACTTAAATTAAAATCCTCCATAAACCCATTCCAACCTGGCAAGCTCACATTTTTTAAGACGTGCCTTACTACGAAAGGAACTGAACAGAATGAGGTAGCATATCATGTGGAATAGGGTAAATACTGTGGACATCTACAATGCCGATAGTTTCTAAATCATAGTTTCCTTCTTTTTAATCATCCAGGTCAATACGACCAGCTTTTATTTAGTTCACTGTATTTACACTTGGTTACTCGTGCTACTGCCGTATTGGCTGCCATGGAGTCATAAGGAGTTGTAACCATAATTCCTCCCATAGCATGAAATGTGTGCAAGCCGTCAAATGTATTAACATTGAAATCGGCGTTGTGAATGATAAATTGAAGAAAAGCACCCTCATTCACCACAGTTTGCTCTGGTGGTACAATTGTTGATATTTCAAGTATTGCGGTTTATAACTCGAAGCAAACCCAAGGGCCGATAGCAGTTCTACCAACTGTGTCGAACCAAGCTTGTGATAAACATACGCTGGCGATATTCAATAGAAATGATATGAAAGAACGTGACTGCACTGCACTAATCAATGCGTCGGCCAGAGCTGTACATTCCTTCCTCCATTTTTGAAG
This sequence comes from Vesta saturnalis, assembly GCA_036346205.1. Taxonomy (NCBI): domain Eukaryota; kingdom Metazoa; phylum Arthropoda; class Insecta; order Coleoptera; family Lampyridae; genus Vesta; species Vesta saturnalis. Next base: position 612,463 of record JARFJB010002210.1, on the reverse strand, counting down.
GGAAACAAGCAGAGGATTTGGGATTGCAAACTTCATGTTGACCATCTCAGGCGGTGTGTACTCAGATGTATTGTATATCTGAGATCGAATGTCACCTGGCATTATATCAGCAGCAGCCTTCATTACACATAATTTTTATTCCTGTGGATCTGATTTTTTGTTATCGTACCACGATTATATGAGGATCGTGTTCCCCAAGATTTTAAAAGCGACTATACATTCTTGGTTATATGTTTTAGCTATCGCAATATCTGTACTTTATTTTTTGAAAATTCGGGTTTTGACAGTTCGAATGTCAGGGTAAAAGTTCTCCTCAATTTGGTTTATTAGTTCCTCCATGGAGAACTGGCGCTCCTCAGAATTTTCTTATAAGCAGTAATAAACATTTGCCATCGCCTCGTCAACGTTTCTTGCTAGGCGATATCCCCTCTTAAACCTTGTTCTAGAAGGAAGCCGATATAGTTTCCTTTGACAAAATAAGTGGTATCTTGCACCCTTTGCAATCAAGTTCTGATCTGTGATCATTTTTTCCCCAACCCTCCCCCCGTGATTTAGCTGCTTTAAAACAATAATCCTTAACATGAGCCAGCTCTATTTCGTGCACAATATTGTTTGAGCTTCTATGAATGAATCAGTAATTTCATCTGCACACAGCACACAATGGGCCTTGAAGTCGAATTTCTCACTATTAGTTCGAAGTTGCAGCTATCAGTTCGGGGTATTGTATTTCTTTTGACATGCATTGTGAAAAGATACGGTAGTTACAGTTTTTAGCAAACGTTGGTTGGCAAGAAGTTTTCTATTTGCACTAGAATTAATGAGTGTCTTTATCCCTCTTTCCTTTACAATTATCACTTCACCTTTACTCAAACTGCTATGGCATATAAAACATTCATTTATTACAGAAATCGTGGATGTGTGGGTCGACATGATTATTTTCACAGTCCAAAAAAGCACACTACCGAAATACTCTACATCTGAACCAAGATGCAACTTAGTTGAAAGGAAGACAATATAAAACGTACATAAAAAAAACTAAACTTCAAAGCATAATATTAACCATACATGCGCTCCCAGATCATTTTAAAGATATTAATAACATTACAACAGAGTTCCTTTAAAACCAAACCGTTCAAGAAATATTATGAAAAAACTTAGGAATGGTAAAATATTCAAATGTTTCGTTAAAAAGCGGCGTGCCACGCGGCGTCCCGAGGTTGAAAACTTAGATTTCCTGTTATGTGCTCAACACTAAGTACATATCCAAGAATCAAAGCTATTGTAAAAAAATATTGTAGCGTTTTCCTTTACGTGTATGAAGATATTTGAAATTATTACAAATCGTAATTGCATTTAGAATCCTTGTTTCGAGAACGAAATATAGTTTTGGTTTGTTTATCAGTAATAGATGGGAGTTTTAAATTGAGATTTGGTAAATGTCGACATCGGTAGATAGTCAAAACCTTTTTACAATTTATTTGATAGTTGATTAGTTTCTTTGTAGATAAAGGTTGTCTGCATTTTCCTTAAATTTCGTTAATCATAGTTATTGTTGTTAAAATTGCGTCATTCAGTAATTATATGTTGCATTAAAATTGTTATTTTGATATTGAGATATAGTGCAGAAAAGTATATATTGCAGGTTTAAAAATATTTCGGCGACGGGCAGACAGGAACTTTTCGATAAAATTTTGGTCGTCAAAGAGTTTCGCTTCTAAATACGAGATTGTAACGTTCAGTACCGAGAAGATACCATCAATATAGAGGGTTCCCATAACATTAATAACAAGCAGGTTGTTTTTGCGATGCAATTTTTCCCGGTCGGCTCACGCTCGTTCTTGGCGTGTGGTAAAATTTAAGGAATAAATTGATATGATTGGGTGGCTGGGATAAAAATTCAACGTGGCCAGAAGTGGAAGATTCATGTTTGTCCTATTTCAGAGGTAAGAGTGGTAAGTTTGTTACGGCGGCCGGTGGAACTAGATAGCGCGTTAGCGTTTAAGTGGGAATGGTGCTAACCCAAAATCCGTGTTAAAAAACTTCCGTTAAGGGTATTGAGTAGCTTCAACCAGCACGTGATTAAAACACCGTAAAGTATCGTTTGTCCAGAGGGACATTGTTAAGCGTCTTTAAAAGAAGGACTGAGTATTAGAACCTAGTGCTTTACTTTCCTTCTTTCGACTAAAGTCGCCTTCTGTGCGGAGACAAAACGTTCATTCTCAAATATTCAGACATTCAAGTTCATGGCTCGTTAGTAACTAGAAAACTCGCTGTATATAAATCGGTTAAATAGTTTGTATAATTATAACGTTCGTTCCTTAAAGCTGTATATATATATATATATATATATATATATATATATATATATATATATATATATATATATATATAAGTAGTTAGAGTATCAGATCGTGGTGTAAGTAAAGTTTAAGCAATTATATTAACCAAAGTATTACAGCAAAGAAATAGTTCACATTGACTTCCTCAGCTTCTCAAATTGTTACGGAGGAACTGAAAAAAACATTCGATATTAGATACGGTCTAGGGGAGACCGTAGAAGTTTAACCATCACCGTTTAGTAACTCGGGGATCATCGTCACTGCCCGTAGGCAGTGGAAAGGAAATGGGATAGTTCAGGAGGGTCACTAATGTTCGATTAGAGGTTAAGGTAAACAATAACGTTCACTTACTGGTGCTGTTGATTTTTCGAATAAAGAAAGGTGTTTGTTTATTATTGTATGTATCGAACGGATGAATATGTTTCTTATGAAGCGTATTTGAACCATCCAGTTTATAAAACATATCCATTCGCGGTTTAATTTATGTTACATTGTACATTCAGTATTTTTCCCGTTTATACAATGTTTGAAAAGTTATAATTTGAATTTGTCGACGTCTCAATCTTTCGCTTTGGAAAGAATTACAATTAAGTTGCTTTAGTTTATGTAAGGGTTAATGGCCCTGTAAGAACATCCCCCATTCCACGACAGTAGCCTGTGAAATGTATATTTTGTGTTTATCTATTGTGTGTCCCAGAGTTATCACACCGAACAGACGTATTTACTTACAATACATGAATAGGTTAATCCTTGGCAGTATTTTCATTTGAGGTGTAATAGACTGTGACACCGCTTCTTTATCTGCCATATAAGTTCCATTAATATGAATGAGATATTTGTGATATGCAAATATCTATTGATTTTAATTATTTTCCTTAATAGCGAAAATTATTGAAAGTTAGGCTTAATAAGTAATGTAACGTAACGATAAAATTGTTACAGTATTATCAGACCAGTAACTGACTTGTCGCACGTAATTATTTAGCAAATACGTGAAAATACTATTTTGAAGCCTTTCAGGTATTCGTGCACCATTTGTAGATCCCTGGACTCACCTGTAATTACGATAACCAGTTAAGTGAGTTATTTGAGTATTTAGACAAGCTGTGTACCTTCGTAATTAGGCATTGTAACCCAGATTATATTAATTATGTTAATTTCAAATACTCTGGCGCCCTTCCGGTTTATGTCAATCCCTAGCGTGACTTATGTATAACATCTGCAAGCGCAAAAATCAGGTGAATTGTACACCCACATCCAACCACTGAGCACTGGCAACCCTTATTTTATCTGTTACACTGTCCACTGCCATTTTCTACCGTAAAATTATATAGCATAGGTGCGAATATGACGCGAAGTAAGTTATTCCCTTCGTTTAGAACTAATTGACGAGGTTAGAAGTATGTTGAGAATCATGAGATCTGTCAGTTACTGTACATTAGATAATATAAAAATCAAGTAAGTCAAATTGAGAATGTTAAAATACTTCTAATCAAATATTTCGTCTTTCTGCAATGAATATCTCTTAACATTACAAAATGTAGCCTAATTATGACATACATTATTTATTGTGAATTTGTGCACATAGGTTTCATGAATACCTTTAATACTTCCTGTTTACTAAGGATCGCAATACATGCACTACACGTTTCTATGCACAAATACCGCACATTCACCTTTCCAATTTTTGTTCGCTCTATTTGGAAACCACACAAGTTAATGCATAAAAAATTTGCCCTAAACTGGAACAATGAAAGCAAAATTTATTTTGATTGATTTCAAATTTCCAGAGGTACGCGGTTTTGCATCTGAAACCACGATAGTTAATAATAGTCTTTGCTCTGTAAAATTTGAAACGTAGGATACTGTTTGAAGAACGCTGCAGACGTGATGAATACGAGCACCGAAATAGTATGGGACGGTTGTGAAGTGAGGAAAGCTGTACAGTAGTGAGGAAAATAAGACTGAAAGGTTAAATAAGGAAGAAATGGTGAATGAAACTGAGAAGGATATTAGGATATATAAGGTAGAGACGACGGCAGGAAGGTTGAAAAACAGTAAAGAAGTGGCGTAGATGAAATCGATGGTGAAATGCTAAAGTATGGAGGTACAAAGCTTACACGAAGCTTGTGTGAATTTTTCAATGTATGCCTTATGTGTGGAAAAGTGCCGAGGGATTGGAAGAGCGCGATCATTGTACCACTGTATAATGGTAAGGGGAACAAGAGTGATTGCAAGAACTACAGAGGAATAAGTTTGAACAGTGTACCTGGTAAAGTATTTGGAAGAATACTGATTGATAGAGTGCGAAAAACTATACCAACTAAGGTTTGGGAAGTGCAGAATGGCTTCAGGCCAGAGAGAGGATATGTTGATCAGATGGTTGCCCTCCAGCACGTGATCGAAAAGTGTTTCAGTGTAAAAAAGAAGTTGTACTGTGCGTTTGTAGATCTGGAGAAAGCATATGACAGAGTGAATAGGGAAAAGCTGTGGGAAATATTAAATGAATACGGCGTAAGTGGAGGTCTAATAAACGGAATAAGAGCAGTATACCACGGTAGGCGGGTATGTGTTAGGGTGAGGGGAGGTGTAACTGAATACTTTAGTATTCAGCAAGGAGTGCGATAATACTGTGTAATGTCACCCTGGTTTTTAATGTACAGGGTGTCCCAACGATAGAGTAAAGTAAGTTTATGCTTAACTAGAATTATTTGTGTAAATATTGTATGGACCATGGGGTAGAGGTAAGAAGTGTGCATATTTTTAAAATATTGGAAGTTATACAGGGTGCGCCAGAAAAGCAGGACGTGAAAAAGTATGATTTTTTAAATAGAACACCCCGTATTTGATTTTAGTTTTTAATTCTACGTGTCCATACAAACATATTTTGTCATACAAAAGATTGGCTGAAAGTTTTTAGTTCTTGATACATTCGCGTTTAAAGATTATTATGGTCATTTTCGTGGGGTTGATGAATGGGCAATTGTTCCGTTATTTCACAATAAAAAAGATTGATATTTCGTGTGAAAATGAGTGATATTATACTAACGTTTAGACCGAGTAGTATTTCTAATTTTCTCAACAGGGTGTTTGTTATAACCATTCAAATTTGAAAATTCTCAAATTAAAAAATCAGTTTTTTAATTGCACACCATATATTTTTATTTCATTTTATTCGGGATTAAAAATCTATCATTTTGTCAAATATATCCTATATCTATCTTTGATAGTTTTCGAGGAATTTCGATTTTCTCACTAGCTACGTTACATACGATACTATAACATTATTGTGGATCGTGGTAGCCATGGAAAACAATTGCGACGAAATAAAACAAACCACCTAAGCGAGAATATTAACAGTTTTTATTAATGAGAAACAGTAATTCAATAATTATTCAACATTGCGTCTTAGTAAATGCTCAAATAGACGGCCTTCTTGCTGAATACACATATTGAGCCTTTTCTCATGTTCTGTCTCACTTCGGATAACATAAGAGGGTCACTGTGCGACAAGCTTCGAATTCTATTTTCATGTTCTCCCTTGTTGTAGGTTTAATAATATACACCCGATCTTTTATGTATCCCCATAGGAAAAAATCCAGTGGAGTTAAATCGCATGACCTGGGTGGCCATAATATAAAGCCATTACGTCCCATCCATTTCTCCGGGTATTGCTGGTTCAAGAATTCCCTTACGTCCCGATAAAAATGTGGAGGTGCACCATCCTGTTGCAACCACATATTTAGTCGTCCTTCTAAATTGATATCCTCAAGTAACACAGGCAATTCTTTACGTAAGAAATGCAAATAGCTGCGGCCCGTTAATGGATTATCAAAAAAATAGGGACCGATAATTTGGTCATTAAGTATACCACACCACACATTTAGTGACCAATGATTTTGGTTTTGAACTTCTCGTAGCCAAAATGGATTATCAATGGCGTAATAGTGGATATTATGCCGGTTTACAGCCCCATTGCTTTTAAACGTCGCCTCATCGGAAAACATTATGGAGCACAAAAAGTTGTTATTTAATTGCAGCCGTTGATTAATGATATTGCAGAATTCAATTCGTCTTGCAAAATCCTCTTCTCGTACTTCAGCGTTGTTCGATTCACGTTTGATTTGGAGGTATCACATATCGTCGCTAATGTTCTAGAACTCACTTGGGGATTTTCTTGAATATTTAATAATATTTCAAGTTCTTTTTCTTCATTAGCTGCCCTTTTATTAACAACTTTACGTTTGAAGTATTTAACAATACCGCTAGAATCAAATCTATCCATCAAATTTTCCAAGCCAACAGTAGTAGGTATTCGACGTTCAGGATATTTCATTTTGTAGATTCGTTGTGCCAATAAAGGGTTTTTTTTCAGCCTCGCCCAGCACGTATATCATATCAATTAATTTATTTGTCGAATAATCCATAATTGATACAAGAATTGATAACAAGTTAAATGCGAAAACGACAAATTTAATATGTGTTTATTTTGACAAGTAGGAAACCTTTGTATCTTAGTAACGCAATTATTATTTTCCATGGCTACCAAGATCCATGCAATGCAATGTTATCGAAAATAAAGTAGCTAGTGTGAAAAAATCGAAATTCCTCGAAAACTATCAAAAATAGATATAGGATATATTTAACAAAAATGATAGATTTTTTAATCCGGAATAAAATGAAATAAAATATATAGGGTGTGCAATTAAAAAACTGATTTTTTTTTTATTTGAGAATTTTCAAATTTGAATGGTTATAACAAACACCCTGTTGAGAAAATTAGAAATACTACTCGGTCTAAACGTTAGTATAATATCACTCATTTTTCACACGAAATATCAATTTTTTTTATTGTGAAATAACGGAACAATTGCCCATTCATCAACCCCACGAAAATGACCATAATAATCTTTAAACGCGAATATCTCAAGAACTAAAAACTTTCAGCCAATCTTTTGTATGACAAAATATGTTTGTATGGACACGTAGAATTAATTAAAAACTAAAATCAAATACGGGGTGTTCTATTAAAAAATCATACTTTTTCACGTCCTGCTTTTCTGGCGCACCCTGTATAACTTCCAATATTTTAAAAAAATGCACACTTCTTACCTCTACCCCATGGTCCATACAATATTTACACAAATAATTCTAGTTAAGCATAAACTTACTTTACTCTATCGTTGGGACACCCTGTATACGTGGATAAATGTGTTAGGCAAGCATGTACCGATAAAAATGGTGTAAATTTACGAGTTCTGGTGTAAGCAGATAACACAGTCTTATTAAGCGATAGTGGTGACGAGCTACAAACTGCTCTGAGGAAGTCTGATACAGTTTGTGAGAGCATGGACTTAAAATAAACGTGACCAAAACTAAAATTGTGGTGTTCAATCGGGAAGGTGAAACGGAGCGTAGAGTATTTAGTCTGCAAAACGAAATTGTGGAACAAGTAGACGAGTTAGCATATCTGGGTAGAATGTTTACTGCAGATGGTATAATGGATGACAAGATTGGACGAAGGGTTAATGCTGGAAGGAAAGTGATTGGAAGTATGTAGACGATAATGACAAACGAAAGCATGATCTTAGCTGCGAAACGAGCAATCTATAGTAGCGTGTTTGTCCCGTCAGTACTGCATGGAAGTGAGACATAGATATATCAAAAAAAGGACGAAAGAAGAATAAATGCCGTGGCTATGAGTGTATAATGAAGGAGTGTGGAGAGCAAAAGACGATCATGGATAGGTATCAAAGTAGTACACTACGTTGGTTTGGTCACAATGAGAGAATGAACAACGCAAGAGTAACGAATCAAATATATGTGGGTGAGATTAGGGGTAAGGTCGGGTCTGGAAGACTGCGTAAAACTTGGCTCAATGTACCAGAATTTATGATAAAAGAAAGAAAGATAAGGAGTTTCAGAAATAAAAGGACAAGGCAAAGACAATGTGTGAATCTTGCGGAAGCTAGGAAGGTATGAAGTGATAGGAAAGCATGAGAAAGATTGTGAATGAAAAATAAATAAGAGGCAGCCCGCAAGGGATGGCGTGAAGGTTGTGTTATGTTATATTATGGATACTATTTGAAACATTGATGTTTAGCATTAACTTTTGTCCTATTTTTAAAGGTCTTCATAGTAAACAATTGTCAGAAAACGGAAATTTTGTGGTACGACCGAGGTAAGAACACATATTCCATTTTTGTTACATGACTCAGTATTTTAGTACAATTAAAGGAATATTTTGCTTAAACAGTTGCTTTATCGTTATAATAGCACTTTTTTGAGTAAAATTTTACTTCCCACTAACATTAAACATCATTTGTATGCGTGTACGTATTAATAAAACTCATCAAATGCAAACATTAACCTGCCATTTGTTTTACTTCTGTTAATAAATAATCGTATTTTAATCGTGCTCATTTAGAACCCGGTTGCTTTATCTTTTTAGTGATGAGGCCAACGCTGCAGTTATCACTTTAACGCAGGGATTACACTTATAAATTTCTATCTTAGCATAAAATTTCAACTTTAAAGCTTAATCTTCTTACCATTACATGAGATTGTATAATATCTCACTTTTAATTACCTTATCACAAGATTAACATTTTGAAGTAACATATTTTTGTAAGCCTCTATAAGGAAGAAATTACAGTGGGTAGTCGTGTTTTTCCACTATATCAATAACGTAATCGTTAAATTGCGGGTGTTTAAATAGTTTGGTACCGTTATTAAAGGGTGCTGAAGCACCATCGTACTATAAACACATAACTGCTTAATCGACATACTAATCTACTTAAGTAATAAAGTAGTGGTATTTGTAAGAATTATGTTTATGTATTTGTTAGTCAGTGAATATATTTGATAACTTTCCAATGCAAGTCAAGGCACACTACTAATCATTGGATATAAACGTTTTAATTATCAAAATTACCACACATTGTTAGTTTTTTTTATTCATACTATGGGGATCTCGGAACTAGAGCAGATAGAAAGATGGTTAATTGGGGAAAGATTTGCAGTTTTACGAAGCGAATTTAGTGCACCTTTCGTTTCCTTCAAAAAGTCCAAGGCTAACTAGATACTTTAAAAAAACGATTTTGACGTAATTTCTGTAAACGCGTTACCATTTCCATTTTAACAAAAAAAAAATTAGCATATAATTAATTATGTTCTTTATAAGGTAGTTAAATCGATTTTTATATGTAAGCTTTTGTTTTGAATTGCGGCCATAGATATCTTACTAATAACTAGATAAATAATCCTTGAAACCATGTATGATCCGAATTGAAACTGCGCATGGGGGTATTAGGAATTGCGCACTAGTGAATACTGTACTGTGTAAACATAAGCTGCCGTGTGTGCAGGAAGGCAAATAGTTGTAATTATATAATTATTTGTGACCTCTTATTTGTGACCCCTTATTTGTGACCTCACTTGAAAAATTGTAGATTTTCTCTTAAATTTTTGATGTCATATTGACAAAAAGGCACTGTGCAGCTTCTCATATTTCACTTCTACTAATAGTAAACTCGAAAAGCGCGAAAAACCGAGGTTAGAGAAACGCTTTTTGACAATTACAATTAAAATTGCAATTCTAATTATACGACTGCGCATGTCACAATACTTATAAATTTTAGACCATTTTCGACATTATTGAAATGTTCAATTTGTCTCGTATTTTAAACGCGCAGCTCATATGCTCTGGCTATCTAGTTATTAAGTAAGATATCTATGGTTACGGCGTAAACATAGATTTCTTTAAATGGAAACAATAGTTGACTATGACTTCTTAAGAAAGTGTTTTTTCTAATGATAGAACATATAATTTTATAGGTGGTAGGCATGTATACTCCATGCCAGCCGGGGAGGTACCACCACCCTTACCATGGGGTCTCCGATTTTCTGAGCTCGGTAAGGGGTGCCGGTTACCTTTCCCATCATCCTTAATCTATTCTCATCCTTATTCTTCCTTCTCGCCCTCACTGTCTTCCTATCGGATTAAAAGTCCCAAATTAAAAAATAAGATGGCTGTGGTTTCTAGGGTTATAAATTCCGGACGTAAAATCCTGCCCCACTCGGATGTCCGGGAGGACAGGGCCCAAGCGACCTCGGTCATCGAAAGTATCAACTTTCTGATTCACTACTGCAACATCCGCGGTATCAGGTCTAATCTTAATGCTATTCACCAACATCTTGAACAATTACAACCTGATATATTGTTTCTATCTAAAACACAAGTCTCCTCTGAAAGCTCCGAGTCACCCGACTTGCAATTTCCTCAATACCATCTTCACTCTAACTTTCGATATAAAGGAGGCGTATGTGAGTACATCAAGGACAGAATTGCTTGCAAGAGGGTTTCTTCCTTAGAAAATAAAAATTTTGACGTGATTTGGTTTAAAAATTCTGGTCCTAATTTTGTGAAATTCTACTGTTGCATTTATAGGTCTCCTAATGACAGCAACTTTCAAGACTTCTTCGATTACCTTAGTATGAAAGTTGACTATCTCCTGGCTCAGTTTCCATCTTGCGATATCTCATTTGTAGGCGATTTCAATGTTCATAACTCTAGTTGGCTTCAATTTTCATCTACTACAAATCCCGCTGGTCATACTGCAGAATCATTTGCTATTTCATGTGATCTCACACAAATGATTTCTGAACCCACATGAATCCCTAATAACCCTAACCATACTCCACGTCTCCTAGATCTCTTTCTTACATCAAACCCTCTTGTTTATAAAACTTCCGTTCTTTCGCCTTTAGGTCTTTCCGACCATTGTCTAATAAAAATCATTTCTACTGTACCTAATTCCACTGTTGTTCGCAAAACCGATAGAACCTTGTGGTGTTTTAAGTCAGCTCGATGGAGTAATTCACGGGATTTCTTTGCAACCTTTCCATGGCGTGAATATTGTTTTAAGTCGTCCTCTTCTTCGGACATCGCTCTTTCAGTATCTGAAGTCATCCTCATGGGAATGGAGTTGTACATTTCGAAAAAACAGTACCGTGTAGGTCATTCACGTTCCTAATCCTGGTTCAATAAGGCTTGTTCTGATGCAATATCTTTAAAAATAAATGTTACATTAAATGGAAATCTAATAAATCGGTTGACAGTCATGTAGAATACGTTGGTGCTGGAAATATCTGCAAAGGTGCCATCACTAAAACTAAAAAGTTGTTCGAACAACGAAAATGCAATGAACAAGCTACATCTCCTTTAGGCAGTCGTAAATTTTGGTCTTTAGCAAAAGCCATTAGTAAAAACTTTCGAACATCTTCATTTCCCCCCCTGACATCTATTGACGGATCGATAATTGCTGATTCTGTAGACAAAGCCAACGTTTTTGTGGATTTGTTTGCATCAAACTCGTGTCTCAATGATTCTGGAAAAGATGTGCCCCCAGTCAACTCTTCTTCATACGTTATGAAACCAATTCATTTTCGGTACAAGCTCTTGGAATCGATCATCAGTAGGCTTGATCTCAATAAGGCGACTGGCCCAAAAGGTATCCCAGCTATTGTCTTAAATAAATGTTCCCCCGAACTAGTACCAGTCCTATCTAAGCTCTATACGATCTCTATATCTTCTGGGGAATTCCCTTGATCATGGAACTTAGCAAATGTTGAACCTATTCCCAAAAAAGGTGATAAGACCGATCTCTCAAATTACAGACCAATTGCCATCACTTCCATTTTGTCTAAAATCATCGAAAAAGCCATCAATCAGCAACTGCTCACGTTCCTTGAAACTAACAAACTCCTTAGTGACCACCAATATGGGTTTAGGCAAAGTCGTTCAACAGGCGATCTTCTTTCATATGTGACCCAAGTTTGGAACAATACAGTAGAGCAGTCCGGTGAAACAGTTGTAGTCGCTTTAGACATCTCAAAGGCATTTGACCAAGTTTGGAATAAGTGTTTACTTGCCAAACTCACCTAGTTTGGGTTAAATGATACGCTCATCAACTGGGTTTCTAGTTTCCTTGATAAAAGACGAATACGTGTCGTAGTTGATGGCTTTTTTCAAAAGAAGTTAGCATTAACGCGGGCGTACCACAGGGATCCGTTATAGCGCCTACACTTTTTCTGCTGTACATAAACGACCTTATTTCTTCAACAACTAACCCCATCCATTGCTTTGCTGACGATAGCACTCTTCACTGTAGTTCATCTCAGTCTACTCATAGTGATAATCCACCTTCTATGTCAAATCAAGAAATTAAAGCTGAAATGGCAAATTCAGTCAACAAAGACATTCAACGTATTCTCGAATGGGGAAGCAATAATCTAGTTAAATTTAATGCTAACAAAACTCGGTGTTGCCTTATGTCCGCCAAAAAATATCGATCATTTCCTGTTGTAAGTATGAATGGCTCAGTTCTTCAGTTTTGAGACTCTATTACTCTGTTGGGTATGACTGTATCTTCAAATCTCTCATGGGTTGACCATCTTTCGTCAGCTACCAAAACAGCTGCTCGTAAAATAGGCTTTTTGTACAGATCTAAGCAGTACTTTACCTCTCGACAACTCCTTCTGCTGTATAGGGCCCAAATTCGGCCTCATCTGGAATATAATTCTCACCTTTGGGTTAATGCTCTCGATATCGTTGATCGTATTCAAAAGAGAGCGATTAGGCTTATAAATGACCCATGCTTAACTTCTCACATACAGTCCCTTGAGCATAGAAGGATGGTTTCAGTTCTTTCTTTGTATTATCGTTATTACAACGGTTATTGTGCTGGTGAATTACATTCTTTGATACCATCTCCGGCTATCTTTGCGAGAAATACTCGGTTCGCTCATTCACATCATCAGTATGCAGTACAAATCTTCACTTGTCGTACCAAACGGGCGCAATCCACATTTTTGTACACGGCTTCTAAACTCTGGAATGATCTCCCTAGTTCCTGTTTTCCTCTCACTTATGATATGAGAAAATTTAAGGTAGCTGTTCATAGGCATCTATTGGCAATTCATTATCCCTCTATCCATCCTCCTAAGTGTTCCTGAGTGCTTTAGCACGATAGGCCTTATTTAGCCTGTTGAGGGCCACAATCATAAAAAAAAAAAAATATATAACATCCGGTTTGATTTCAGAATTATTACTATGGTAGGCTATTGAAGCCGTTGTTGACTGACAAATGAAAATCGTAATTACTTGTAATATGATAATCCATGGAAATAAATTTGATTTGCGGGTACAAACCGTATCACCACGCATTGGATAATGTTTTAGAAATCACAACATTGAATTTTACAAAATGAATGGAGAGGTATTGAAAAATACTACACTCACCGACAAAATAATCGATCCACTCAAAAAATTGATGAAGTTTACTCATTAATAAATTTTTTATTTTAAATTCGATTTCACATTGTAGGTAAATTTATATGAAATCTAGCACGTTTTGAATTTCAAGAAAATGGGGCGTACGTCATTTTATACAGGGTGACACAGAGTGTGTGTTTTTACTCTAACTTTAAAACCACATGTGGAGTGTCAGAGTTGTTCCACATTATAATTTCTTATTTTGTTATAAAGACACATCGTTTCTTTACAATTTATTTTTTTATTTATTACAATAGCTTAATTTTTGTAAAAGATACAAGGGTTTAAGGAAAACGTTACATTTTTCCTATGGTAATAACAATAAGTTTTCCAGATCTCCTGGCACGCAGTCCAATATCAAAAAGCCGCCTTCTTATTCTTCACTTACTTGAACTTGCCTTATGTCCTCTAATCTGTTTTTCATTTCCACAGAAGTAACTTTTCTGTCTCTCAAAACTTTTAGCGTTATAAAGCGATTATCTCGCTCACTAGTACATTTTTTTCGACCACAATGATTTCTTCTTGTGAATACACCAAATACACGACCCCGTTTTACAGTTCTTTGAACTTTACATCTTGAAACTTCCAACACTCTGGCCACATAATACTGTGACCTACCATCTTGAACCAAACCAATAGCTCTCGCTGCGTGGCTCGGTTACAGAAAGATCCATATTTTAAATTACTATTCGACATGAATTTAATTGACAACTTTTAGATTTCGCAACTGACAGTAATTCCATAGCACTCTATACAAACAAATTAAATTCGTAAACTTATTGTTATTGCCATAGGAAAAATGTAAAAATGCAACATTTTTCTTAAACCCTTGCATCTTTTACAAAAAATTGTAATAAATAAAAAAATTAATTGTATAGAGACAATGTGCCTTGATAACAAGATAAGAAATTACAAGGTGGAACAAGTCTGACACTCCACATGTGGTTTTAAAGTTAAAGTAAAAAAACACACTTTGTGTCACCCTGTATAAAAAGACGTACGCCCAATTTTCTTAAAATCGAAAACGTGCTAGATTTCATCTATATTTACCTACAATATGAAAAAAAAATCAAACCGAATTTAAAATAACAAATTTATTAATGAGCAACTTCATCAACTTTTTGAGTGGATTGATTATTTTGCCGATGAGTGTATTTAGCATGTTAATCAACAAACTTGGTTATGACACAAAAACATGAACAGTAAAGATTCACACAGACTACTCGTTGATTAACAACTAAGGCATTACCTAAAGATATTTGTACACATGTTCAAAATGATTACCATTATAATTAAGACACAAGTTACACCTTTTAGAATAGAATTCCTGGTTTTCTTAAAGAACGCGTATTAACACAAGTAAAATGTTCTAGTACGGGTTCTCTAAGATCTTCCACTGCTTCATACTACCTTCGATGTGCTTTATCCTTTATCGTTCTCCACAAACACAAATCTAAAGCAGACAGATCGGTTGACCGAGGTGGTGAATTTTTGAATACCTTCCTAGGCATAAGCAGGAAAAGTTGTACCTAAATAATTTTGCACTCCTAAATGATTGTGAGGCGGTGCGCCATGGTGCTGAAACCCCTCCAAGATAGCACGATTCTCCAAATTTGCTCATCTGTCGTATCTTCAAAATAATTTTGTAGGAAATGAAGGTAATATTCACCGGTTAAAGTCCCGTCAAAAACACAATGACCATGAAATGTTAATACGATAATACCACACATTAAACCCAAGTTTAACTTGTGGTCGTCCTTGCTCTACATGATGCGGATTTTCTTGACTAGAGATATTCGTTTTTGCCTATCAAACATGCCCCAACTTGTAAATCTACTTTCGTCCGTCCAAAGTACTTTACATCTTGTGGATCAACTATGCACTTGTTTCTAAGTCACGACAAAACTCCGTACGCCAAATATTATCATTGAGATGTAGTGTATGTGAATTTATAGGGGTGGAATTTATGCTTTTTTCACACTGGTACAACAGTACGTTGTGAAATTCCCGCTGCATACTAATTTCTCATATTGAAGTTGCTGCATTCTACGTAACAGATGCTAACGTGTTCCCTTCAACAGCCTCATTAATGTGCCGTGCTTTATTTCTGGGTTTACCGAAAGATCCATATTCAAAGTACCGCTATTCAGCTAGCACTCAACATTTTTATTTTTTTGGAGAGCGGACATAACATTAAACCATGGCACGCATTTCTAAATTATAAAACTGCATGACGTCGACTACAAACTAAACTGAAAATCACTTTCAAAATAAACGTCAAAGTGATATGAGTAGCATTTGTGGATCAACAACGGCTTCCATGTACTATACTAATAAATCTGAAATTCAACCGAAAAAACTATCGTCTCCATTTGTTTGTTTATGTCGTAACTCAAAAATCAAAGCTTACACAAAAATTCGATTTAACTGCCACATAAACAGCATAATTATACACAACTTTTTCCATTGCACTTTTTTTCTAAAAATCAAAACAACTGAATTTTACTCATTTAAAGAAACTATAGAAAAACGATTTTTTATAAGCATCTAGCTAGCTTTGGCCTTTTTCGAGAAAAAGATGTATGTACTAAGTTGGCCTCATAGAACTGCAAACCTTTCCCCATTTAAGCGGCATTAGTTAAAGACAGACAATTCACTTTTGTTACACAGCCATTCTCACAGTAATTAGTATTATATAATCTATCGACACAAACTGAACAAGTTTCGAATGAATTTAGTTGATGATAGCTTCACTAATATGTGTAGTGTGGTTCATGGCCACACAAAAAATTATTCCAAAAGTACTCATCCATTAAATCTGGACCTTCTCGTAATGGAACCCATATGTTGCTCCATTGACTTTTGTATATAATTCTTATTATGTATTCTCTAATTAAATTGTAATTTTAGCATTAACGTTAGCATTAACGCGGGCGTACCACAGGGATCCGTTATAGCGCCTAAACTTTTTCTGCTGTACATAAACGACCTTATTTCTTCAACAACTAACCCCATCCATTGCTTTGCTGACGATAGCACTCTTCACTATAGTTCATCTCAGTCTACTCATAGTGATAATCCACCTTCTATGTCAAATCAAGAAATTAAAGCTGAAATGGCAAATTCAATCAACAAAGACATTCAACGTATTCTCGAATGGGGAAGCAATAATCTAGTTAAATTTAATGCTAACAAAACTCAGTGTTGCCTTATGTCCGCCAAAAAAGATCGATCATTTCCTGTTGTAAGTATGAATGGCTCAGTTCTTAAGTTTTCAGACTCTATTACTCTGTTTGGTATGACTCTATCTTCAAATCTCTCATGGGTTGACCATCTTCTGTCAGCTACCAAAACAGCTGCTCGTAAAATAGGCTTTTGTACAGATCTAAGCAGTACTTTACCTCTACAACTCCTTCTGCTGTATAAGGCCCAAATTCGGCCTCATCTGGAATATAATTCTCACCTTTGGGTTAGTGCTCCCCAATACGCTCTCGATATCGTTGATCGTATTCAAAAGAGAGCGATTAGGCTTATAAATGACCCGTCCTTAACTTCTCACATACAGTCCCTTGAGCATAGAAGGATGGTTTCAGTTCTTTCTTTGTATTATCGTTATTACAACGGCTATTGTGCTGGTGAATTACATTCTTTGATACCATCTCCGGCTATCTTTGCGAGAAACACTCGGTTCGCTCATTCACATCATCAGTATGCAGTACAAATCTTCACTTGTCGTACCAAACGGGCGCAATCCACATTTTTGTACACGGCTTCTAAACTCTGGAATGATCTCCCTAGTTCCTGTTTTCCTCTCACTTATGATATGAGAAAATTTAAGGTAGCTGTTCATAGGCATCTATAGGCAATTCATTATCCTCTATCCATCCTCCTAAGTGTTCCTGAGTGCTTTAGCACGATAGGCCTTATTTAGCCTGTTCAGGTCCACAATCATAAATATATATATATACATATATATATATATATATATATATATATATATATATATATATATATATATATATATAAATTGTGTGTAGTATAATAGTATAGTAAGTATAATAGTTCTATCGTCAAAAAAAGGTTAAATATAGCATAAAATTCCTACATTTCAATTTCGGGTGAAATTATATTCAGGTCAAGCTATTCAATGAATTTTGACAATTATTTGAAGCAGTAAAATAGCAAACTTGATAACAAAATGCAACTTAAAAATTTTTTAAAATAAAATTGTAACTATTAGGTACATCTTCTGAATCTTTTTTATTATTGCAAACATTATCACTATTAATTTTAATAATTTCACCCGAAGTTGCGATATAGGCAATTTTATATTATATTTAATCTTTTATTGACGGTTGAACCATTATACTTATTATATAAATTATAATATACGTCAATTAAAATATTAATTAAAAAAAATATATATATATATATATATATATATATATATAAACGAATGTATGTCTGTCTGTTATCTGTTTATCCTTTACGCTTTAATTACTACACGATTCATCCGATCGCAATGAAACTTTGGGAAGTTGTTGAGCACCCCGCAAAGATTTCTGGCATAACTTTTTTAAATATCGCCCTCATACCGCAGCAACGCGGGTACGGCTAGCGATCTATAAATATACAAATGTCATACAAATTTGCGACTTCTAGTAGAGTTAGAATCTGTATAAGATAATCTTTCCAAAAAGATATTGAATTGAGAAGTACCTGACAACTTAATTCTCTGCTTCATTTTTAATTAGATAACCCAGGGTGATTGGGACATAATTCATCTCACTATTTATATTGAGTACGGGTGACTACCTTCTTCCACGAGTTAATCTCGTAAATAAAGTTTTTCATATTAACATGTGTTCGATGTGGTAAGTAAATTAGTTTTACATGTTTCTTTAATTACACATCAAACTTGTATTTGGAATTGCTTTGGAAGTTTTACTTTCCCTTTTCTGCACTTTTTATACCATTGCTGTACTACTGATGATATCAGCATTCTGGGCATATCATTGTGATTAGTTCGGAAAGTAACTTATACGATTCTTAGTGAAATTGCATGATCACCTTTAAACTATTCTGAAGATTACTTGCTGTATCTACCCACTATTGATGCACCTTCGACTTTCATATCTGTCATTGAAGGCATCGAAAAAGGTTAGTCTACAATTACATTCATTTCACCTGGTTATCCAGGCAATGAATTTACAATAACTAATTGTATACACCTGATTGCACAAGTGAAAATTATGTAGCGATTATATTGAATATAGTGATGTCAATTGAACTGTTTAGTTGTATCAGTTGTACGAGATTACCTAAAATATTGAATCTACAAAATTTACTTACTTATACATTCTATGTGTACCTTATATATAATAACTGTTAACCATTCTACTTGCTCTGTCAACTTACATTGACAAAATATATCAGTAGCTCTTGTAACCCTGATCTTACAACTATCCGCATGTGCTTCAACTCAGTTAGAGTATATATATATATATATATATATATATATATATATATATATATATATATATATATATATATGAAATAGAATTTACATTAAAGCTATATATATATATATATATATATATATATATATATATATATATATATAGTTTTAATGTAAATTCTATTTTAATTGTATTTATCATTCATTTAATTATTGCGTTGAGTAAACAAAAGTACATACAAATAATAAATTACTTAGATGTGTTGCTTTCTGCAGAATTAAGAGTTTCAGTACTCTAATTTTGATGATTCGTTTACTGAATTAATATTCATGCTAGAAACCTACAGATTTACATTAATTTATGTCTTATTGAATAAAGTAATAATTTGAGTAACTTCTAATACGATTTTTTTTATGCTTTTAATTAGTGAATACTTGATTTCTTATTTTGATTTATTTACGTCATTTTACATGTGCCATTTAAAATTGTCTCTTTCGGCTCTCTTCTTTCTTTACTCTCTTTTTGAATTTTTAGGGATGTATTTTAAAAATTCATGGCGTCTGCTATTACTATGAAAAAGGGTTACTCTTACCAACGTATATACTGGTCCAGTGTAAATAATGAATCTTCTGAACACCCATGTAAAGTACTTTATCTACTTTGCTAGTTGCTGGGTTGTACGTTCTAGATTGTGCTAAGTTAAAGCCTCCCAGTCACAATCGTTCTACGGTATTGTACCGGAACCATACACCTTCACAAATATTGGCACCCGTTTATTATATTTGAAAATGTTAAAAAGAAACTGCTTCTGAACGGTTAAGAGTATAAGAGTGCAACTTAAGCAGAAAGGTTAATTATTTCTTTAATAACTTACATACACAGAATAAAAGTAATATTCCGTTTTTGTTTTTAATTAAGTAATTAACAGAAAATGTACTTAAGCTGGGGTCACATATGATTCAGTGGTGTACATGGAAAATGTATAATCTGCAAGGAAGAAGGTCTGCTCAAGGCACCTTCTTATTCTCGAACCAGAAGAAAATCCTTCAGACATATCTATACTCAGTGATTTGAATGCATTAAAATCAAATCCGTACTTAAACAGCCTTCAGCACACAAAACAAGATTTGTCGAATCTAGCTTTGATTAGATCGCGTACATACTATATCGAACCAAACCTAAGTGCAAAAGGCGTGGAAATGAAGATTTTGTTGAAAACGAGTGGTTTTAGAATGCCCTTAAACGTAATAATGCTTGGACTGAGCGCTTTGTGCAAAGTATCAGAGCAAACACTACCTAGAACTCCGTTAAGCAATGTTTACTTCAAACACTGGAATACGACCCTGCCTAAAATATCGTGGGCCGTAGATTATGACAATACAATTATAGCTGACAAACTTGATGGAGTTAATGTCGTAGGAGTTCTTAAAAAATTGAAATGATAGTATGCTCCACTAAAACAAGTATTTCCGTCCCATATCTGTTATTGGACAGAAATAGTAGCTTCTTATGTATTTAAATAGGATCCTTACATCCAACTTGAGTAAAAGGAGTATCTGAACGAACCATTTGTAACATATGAACAAACTGCTACTTGGAAAGCAAGGATTAATAGCCATGTTTCAAGCCATGTACTTAAATACTGCAACATATACGATATCAATTTTTATTAGTCCCAAACGCTACGCATGTATTGCAAACACTGCACGATGCCAATTTTAGATCAATGAAGAAATCATGTGTTTAACATGAAAAGCAGCTAGCATGTGAGTGTGGGTGCGTGTGTGTGTGTGCGTGTGGTGTGCGTAAGTGTGGTCGTGTGCATGCGAGTGAGTGTGTGCGTGGGTATACACCTTTTGAATAGATTCCGGCTATGCGGCAGAATGAATTTCGATGAAAGTTTATATTTTGTAGCGGATTGGCGCTCGAATAATCTGATCAGATTTTGAATAAAATTTGCTAACGCTTGCGCATGGTTCACTTTAATAAAACTTTTTTTCTTTTCAAGAAAAGGTGTATACATCTTTTAAAAATGTTTTAAATAAAATTACTAGAAAAAATGAAACCATATAAAACCTAATCTTCTTACTTTTTTCAGAAAATGTAGTCGAACTGAGATAATTGCAAAAAAGCATGGTTGTACATGGTTAAACATCTAGAAAGTATGATGATGTTGATTTTCCCATTATTCCCAAGTAGGACATAGATTTTGATAAAGTTTCTCCGGTTCTGCATGTTTTCTGCTAACTTGCTGTGCCATCGACATACCAGTTTCTTGATTGATTGATCTTTCCCATGTGTTCTTGGGCTGACCTCTAGTTCCCTTCCTTTGTGGACTTCATCCTAATACTTGTTTACATAATTCGGCTTTATTCTTTCTGAGTGTGTGCCCTAGCCACCTATATTTCCATTTTGTTGCATCTTTGTATATTTCATACTGGTTCGCTCCTTCGTTAGTGACAATTTCAGGTCACTATACTTCCAACATATTCCTCAAAAATCGGTAAATAAACACTTCTAATTTATGTTGTAACACTTTTGTTAGCGCCTAAGACTCGGAACCGTATATGATCATTATGATTATTTCTCACGCTGATGTTCCCCCTGGCCACGCTTAAGCTTCCCTTTGCGCAATCCCCTCAGCACCTTACACTGCCAAACGACCTTGGGATTGGGGGATTTTTTATAGAGGTTACCTTCCTCGCAGTGCGGGCGGAAAAGCCAGGACCACCGGCCGCTAGCTGTACGACATTTCCTAGCCACGTCCTGCTAGAGTTTCTGAAGTACAATTCGTGGTTTCGGTATTAGGAGACGGCTAGCGCTCAGCTGCCCCAACCAGGACATCCCGGGCTTGCCACACCCGTATACGCTTTTGACAGCGTACGTCCTGAGAAGAGTAGAAAGAAAATGGAAGAGGTCTCTCAACTTTCGCTGGGAGCCCGAAAAGATCAAGAGTTGGAGCGAGGGTGCTCCGACAGAAAAGATTTAAAGTAAGGGAAGCCACTCAAGACTAGTATAAGAAAAGTGAACTTCCAGCTAGGGGAACGCAGGGTTTCCGTCCCTGTCCTCGTTAGATACGAGGCCCCACGTAGACTGGTCTGCGGCATGTTATCGTTTAGATCTAACAGTGGCGGTTTAAGGCCACGAGCTCATATTTCGGTGTTGGCCTTGCATCACTTACGATCATTTGCAAAGTCATTCCTCTATCCACCACCTGGGGACGCGCCTAGTGGGTAGTCCAACCCCTAGGATTAATATTATTATTATTATTATTATTATGTTTAGCAACTTTTGCATTTATTTCTGAAATTTTAAAATTTTATCAATTAACTGTACATATGCAGAACGTTATCAGTTAAGTTTATTCAAAGTAACAGATTTTATTTCATATATACTTTACTATGGACAATCTATATTTAAATAAAATTGGAAATTAATTTGTTATTATAATTTTGTTCATTTCTTAATTCGTAAAGAGTGTAATAAAAATAGAATTATATAATATTACAGAATGTAATGTTAGATACGGCATCAACCTTGTAGCGTAAAAAATTGTAAAAGTTTGTGAATAAACTTATTATTTTAGTTTTTTACCTTATTTTACTTATTATTTTTCCAGATTCATATTGTCATTCAAAACTAGGTAGTATAAGCGCCTAGCGTAGCCATACGGTCATCTCAAGAACTAGAAGTCAAATTTTAATTTTTTCTTTTTTCGCTGTTTGGTTAGGTCTCACAAGTCAGTAAAAAAATTTTAAATTAAAAAAAATAATAATTCGGTCGCTAATGGGTTAATGTAAAAGCTTAGATGGCGGACTTTTTATTGTCTTACGAGGCAATGAGTACTGTAAATGATGATGATGATGATACAGGATATTCTCGTCTCGAATAATTATTTGCGGGAACGGTTAATTCGCTTACAGCTGTGATGTGCCGTTCAGGCCTGGTGGGGTAGTGCTGGTGTTTCTCTGATTCTTCTAAATCTTGGTTATCGCGACGTGAGATTTCGGTCGGATACAGGTTCAGGACTTCTAATAAGAAGTAACGGGTCTCGCACGATGAGCGAGGGGATATGAAAGCGGTTTCAGGACTTCTAATAGGAAGTAAACTTGAGGAAAACCTGTAATTACGTTAAGTGATATAGAAGTTTAATACTCACTCGTTTTACATAATGTTTGGCGACGGCTAGCGCAGTTTACGGAAGCTGAACAACCGAAATAAAGGTCTAATTATGGGTGGCTTCGTTACTTTCAACTCGTAGACCCCCTGCATATTGTTTAGGTAGTCTGGGGTGGCGTGTTTGTGTGAGTTGTGTAAAATATATGCATTGTTTAACAGATTCTGGGCTGCAGCCCGTTGCACTTCATAATCTATACCCTGGCGTCGGTAGAACTTGGGCAGGCAGCCTTTCTATCCACCGATGTGAGCGAAAAAATTCGTCACGATAACACCCGCGTTGCGTTGTCAACGAATGTATGTGTAAGTTTATAAAACGTAACTTACATGCACGTCACCACAGATTTAAGTAACAGTAGGAACAGGTGGTCTAAAGCATTTGCTCGTGGAGGGCGGTAAGTAAACTAAACGAAGGATGATGATGATGAAAAAAACCTGGACCCTCAAAAGAGACCCATTGTAACTAGCGCGGGAACGGGAGATTCTGGTGGTGATTCTATTTCAGAGATTGGTTGTCGGGCCGGTAGTGGGGCTAGAGGAGACTCTGACAGAAAATTTTTGAAACAACGTCGGAGGGGATAAAGATTATGCAATTTAATTAAAATTGTTTAATTAACAAATAATTTAAAAAAATTGCTAAAGGATTCTGGCTCTTTAAAAGAACTCACCCCCACCCTTCGATTTGGAACTATAGTAATGAAATTAAACGTAGCCCATTTGGGGTGTACAATGCACGAACTCACGCACGCTCGCTCGCACGAACGCCCACACGGCCGCACGTACTCACGCCCGACCGTCCGCACGAATGCATGCACGGACGCACAACGCTGGGTAAGCACGTATGTACGCACGCTCGCGTGTCTGCACACCAGCACGCATACACACACACACACACACACACACACACACACACACACACACACACACACGCACATACACATCATTGCTGGTCTTGGCGAAACTTTGTCAAACGTTGGATAACATATGTATATGCAGTTTGGATGGTAAAAAGTTGAATAATTTAAACAGCTCCAACCATACATCTAGTGTGTTTTTCTTCAACGTAAATCAAAAATGCTCAAATGTGGAATATAGGCTTGGACATTTAGTAATATATCGTAATAAGTTCACAAAAAATGAAGAAAGATGAAGATTATTTGCTGTAAGAAAACTGTAACATAAGAAAAGAGAATGAGAAAAGAAAGGGTTACAAATAATTGAAGCAAATAAAGAAAATTTTCCTTCTTGTTAGCACAATTTCCGACAGTGACACTGTTGCCGTTTATTTGAATTGTGTAGAACAAACAAAAATGACCATTATATCTAATAGAGGAAGTATCATATGAAGAAGGAAAAAATGTCTGGTCGAAAGGTATTTTATATAAAGCAATTAATTAATATTAATCAGATAAAATCCACATGATATTAAGAAAGACATGAAAAAATTTGATGTATGTTAAAAAATTAATTTCATCATAAAATTTATAACTATATTTTAATATACGTTTGTAAAGAAACTTTTATGAATTATTCAGTTTATTAAATTAACTCAAAAATTTCGGTAATAAATGCACCGAAGGCTAATATCTCTTCTTCTTTATATATCTTGTTAACTTCACTAAACAACCTAACCCAGTAAAGAAGAAACTCTCTATTAAATTATTTACTAAATGAGCTTATGTTATCAGTCTCTTCATCAACTTATTACTTCATATTGGTATGCATTTCCAGCACTAGATTGGGTACCTATATTAACATCATTAATGTGAATTGAATAACGGGAGATAAAATTATTTAAATTCTATATTAAAAACGTTCCTGAAATGATTGACTCAGATTGTCTTTCCATTCATTCATGTTGAGAGTGATATCAATTGAGTTGTCAAAAACTTTGCATTAAAAGTCGAGCGCACAATTAATAAGTATATAATCTAACAAGATTAGTATTCGAAGCAGAATTGAATAAAGGGAATAAACAGTTTATTAAAAAATGTACGTTTGGGATAATTGTTGTTGTCTTTACCAAATTTGTAACTATAACATCAAAAGGAGCTTTCAGAACTTCATTATAAATATAATTGAATCCAGTACAATAGAACTAAAAGAATAATGTAAACATTTTGAATGCTATTGCTTTACTTTTGTTATCCTGTATTTAATCATTGTTATGCTATAAAGCTCTTTTGGAATTATACTTATCATTTTGATAAAGACAATAAAAAATTATCGAAACAAAAAATTGTATAAATGTTTTAATAAATTGCATGTTCTCCTTCTTCAATGCAATTTAAAATACACTTAATTATAAGTTGCTCTTCTTTATATAACAAATTTCATACTTGTGATGTTTTCCGATAGAGTGATTACAAAATGTTGCATATTGTTGTTTGAAATCCCACCCGCGACGCTAGAGAAGGACTATGTTAATATTATTATTAATCCAGATTATGTAAATAATAAAAAAAATTGACTTTAGTAAAACTGAAATCATCCACAAAACTCTACCTTAAGACACATGTGTCTTCATGTGAATTTCGATCTAAATTATATTAGCCCGTTATTCACTGAATCACGGGTAACTTTGGCATAGGATGACAATATTCTTTATTTAGAGATAGAAAAAAAATGCGACTATATTCTTCAAGTTAGGCCGCTTTACAATTTAAATATTGCCAATCAACAAGAATGACAAAAAAGAAAAAAAAATACAAAAAAATGTAAATAATTGCTACACTGTGAAGATAAGTAAATAAAAAAAAATCTGATGTGGCCAGCGCATGTGTTTCTTACGCCCATGTTATAGAATATTAGCAAATAGGGGTTAATCAGTAGCGATCCGGATATTTTTAGCTTACTCATGTACAGGGTGTTCCAGTTTTTTGTAGCAGGACTTTAATAGTCGACAGAGCTTACAAAAATTAAGACAAAAAGTTCATATAAACATAGGTTGCCAAACGCTTAGTTTTGGAGATGCAGGGTTTCAAAGTTTTAATTTTCTTTCAGTTCTTTTAATTTATCTTCAAACCTATTTAAAATAATAAATCCAAATTTAGTACACATATTACACTCCTTAAACTCAATATTAAGAGTAGTTTAACGTTTACCAATATCTACAGGGTAGTACATTTTTTGGGGCAGTACACCCTTTATCCCCCCCGAACTTTTTCATGCGACGCCTCTAACTCTTAAAAATTTAGATTGCACATTTGATTTAAGAACTTTTTTGTCTTCTGCTTTTCTTTTCGAAAAATAGTTTTTGAGATAAATTAGCTGTAATCCATGAACAGCTTCCAAATGGTAAGTAAAGAACGTCTCATGCTCCCGCAAAAAATAGTGTGCCATGAAAAGAACAATAAAAAAAAGAATCAAGTTATGTCAATTTTCGCGTTTTATTTTAAATATGACTAAGAAAGAATGTAATTTATTTACATATCTTATTGTGTTAATTTTTATTGCAAAAGTGATCTTTTAAAATGTCAATTTTGTTTTCTAATCAAGAAATAGTGGATATCCATTTTATTTATGGCTTTGTAATTGGAAGTTCAGCAGCAGCAACCAGTGAATATAGGCGAAGATATCCTTTTAGAAGAGCTCCGCATACTTCAGTATTTGTAAGAGTTCATCAACAAATTAACAGGTCGGGTTAAATTATGTGCATGGTCGTCAAAATAATAATCTTAGGCAACAAAGAAATATTGCACGACGAATTTTGCGTGAATTCGACAGAGATCCCACAACTAGCATTAGAAGAGTATCCGTAGCTTTAGGTGGAGTCTCAAATACTACTATTCACCGAACATTAAGACGGGATCACCGATATCCTTACCATCTACAACCTGTTCAAGGGCTACAACCAGGGGATGCAGAACGTAGAGTTGCGTATTGTCGAAGGATTCTTGCTGAAAATAAAAACAATCCAGGTTTTTTAAAAAATGTTTTATGGACCGATGAATCCTGCTTCACTCACCGTGGTGTGGTAACTCTTCACAACCAGCACGTTTGGGCGCACATGAAAATCCACATGCAGTTCGCCCGAGAAATTTTCAACAAGATTTTAGTGTGAACGTCTGGATAGGTATTTACAATAATCACCTTTTTGGGCCCTACTTTTTACCACCTCGAATGAATGCTGCGGCTTTCTTGGAATTCTTAGAGAATGAATATGGGAATATGTGGCAACATATTCCCTTAAATTTACGAAGAACGGCTTGGATCCAGCTTGATGGTTGTCCAGCTTATTATAGCAGAATCGTTAGAAACTGGCTGGACAACCATTATCCAGGAAGATGGATCGGTCGTGCAGGCCCAGTTCCCTAGCCGCCAAGGTCTCCAGACCTAAATCCTTTAGATTTTTTTGTGTGGGGGTATTTAAAAGAAAGGGTGTATGCGACTCCTGCGACAACAAGTGATGAACTCATTAATAGGATTAGGGATGCGTGTAATGAAATAAGACAATTTTTAGTAAATATTCCACGTGCAATTATTCGTCGGTGTGAATTATGTATTCAACAAAATGGTTCACATTTTGAACAGTTTCTTTAAATTTATTTATTATTACGATAGCGTTTTTGTTTTGTTGTTATAGGTTAAGTTTATTTGTATAATTTATTTATTTCGTTCTTGTTAAAATCTTCCAATAAATACGTATTTTGTTGTTTTACTTTTATTTTCCTTTATTTAATTCAACTGCAAAGTTAGGAAAAAATCAGTGCAGTACTACTTTTTATAAAGAGACAAAAAAAAACGTGAGAATTGACATAATTTGATTCTTTTTTTTTTATTGCTCTTTTCATGGCACATTATTTTTTGCGGGAGCATCAGACGTTCTTTACTTACCATTTTGAAGCTGTTCATGGATTACAGCTAATTTATCTCAAAAACTATGGATTTTTCGAAAAAAAAGCAGAAGACAAAAAAGTTCCTAAATCAAATGGGGGATAAAGGGTGTACCACCCCAGAAAATGTACTACCCTGTAGATATTGATAAACGTTAAACTACTCTTAATATTGAGTTTAAGGAGTGTAATATCTGTACTAAATTTGGATTTATTATTTCAAATAGTTTTGAAGATAAATTAAAAGAACTGAAAAAAAATTAAAACTTTGAAACCCTGTATCTCCAAAACTAAGCGTTTGGCATCCTATGTTTATATGAACTTTTTGTGTTAATTTTGAAATCTCTATCGACTATTAAAGTCCTGCTATAAAAAACTGGAACACCCTGTATATTGCCTTTATATTAAATGTAGAAAACACATGTAATCAATTAAACACATACACATATGCGAATATCTCTATTGTAAAAAAGTAGTGTGTATTACGCACCTGGCTAAATTTATCTATTTATTAAAATTACTTTCTTTATACAGGGTATCCCAGAAATAGTGGGAAATCTGCCGGATCTAGGTAGATCACAAGTAGGTAGGTCACAAGTTTTATAAAAAAATTTCCTTCGAGGTTTCACTACGTAGGTATTCGCTCTTGAAGGTGACTGCTAAAAAGTGAATTTTCGCTAGTTATAGCTTTTTCACTACTCAATAAATTTAAATACTTTTTTGGCAAATGTCACGGCATTTGAAGCTCTTTGGACCCGTCTATTTCAATGTTCAGTGATGTTATAGCGGGCAAAGAAGCACGGCACCCTGTAGCTTCTAACCTCAAAAAAAATTTACACAACTTTTTTACCTTTTCCAAGTAATCTTAATCTTCGGCCTTTTTTACGTCAAAAAGGTATACTAGTTTAATTTCGCTAAAATTAACCGTTTTGGAGATAAACGCAACTAATGATGACGATGATGATTTTAGTTCAGCTGTGTTTAAATAAAACATTACTTACAAGCACAATAATCTGGAGTGCATCTAAACGTAAAAATGGAAAACTAACATAAAAGAAGAGCTTTTTATAAGAAATATGGCTAAGTATCAAAGCATGACTCAGAAAGTGACATTGTTAAAATCTTTAAGATTCAAATCCTCAATTATTTGGTTTAGTGCGACGGGTAGAAAACCGTCTAGTTCGTGAATCTGAAAAACTATCGTAAGCTGTTTTTTACATTTTTAAAGTTAATGTCTCATTCCTCAGTTTTTTACTACGTAAAATAGATATGCTTATTTGATTTTACGTAACCAATAGTAGTTACAATTTTTATTTGCAAGTTAATAATAATTAATTAATAGTAGGTAATAGATACATAAACACAAGTTGGCTGTTCATTTCAGATGAATCTGTCAATCGTGACAATTAGATTAAACAATAGTATAAGCATTAGAATACGTCCGTTTTAAAGTTTAAGAGCTTCATTTAATTTAGTAATTGGTGATAAATGAACTACACGAATACTGAATATGCGGATATGCATTTGATGTATGGAATGGCTTCTTGTAACGCATTAAGGATAAGAAGACTGTACCAGCAAAGGTTCTCTAATCGAAGGGTTCCTAATAGCAAAACTTTTGAACGTGTGGATTGACGACTGAGGGAGACTGATAAGATCAGCTTGATTAAAAATGTTGAACCACAGAAAATTTGTGACTATTCTAGGTCAGTTTGAACCAAATAGGGGCGCTCCACGGACAACACATTTGCCAGAAGTGGAGGAAGACATATTGAATGCAGTCCCTGCTGATCAAATAATCAGCATCAGAACACTATCTTTGGGAAAGAACGTTTCAAAATCAACCATTGGAAAGATTTTTAGGGAACAATTGCTTCATTCGTACCGTATTCAAAAAGTATATGCCCTTAGTCCAGCTTATTTTCCCGCCAGGTTGCGACCTTCACACTGGTTTTTAACTGGTTTGAACGAAATCCGGTGTTTACTCATTTAATATTTTATACGGACGAAGCAGAAACGGAGTAATAAAGTTACATAATTTACACGTTTGGGATGAAGTTCTCTTCATCCCAATTCTACATGCGACGATTCAAACGCGTCAATAAAGACACTTCCAGACTAATGTATGGGCTGGAATTATTGGCCCGCATTTGGTAGGTCCAATCGTTTTTCCACCTCGACTAAATGTCAGTTGTCCTAGTCCCTAGAAGATGTGAATATCGGAACCAGGCAAAATATGTAGTTCATGCACGGAGCTCCCACACATTTCAGTTTGTTGGTCAGAGAGCATTTAAATGACCCAAACCGGTGGATAGGTCGTGGTGGACCTGTTGCTTGGCCCCCTCTCATACTTATTGTTGGTTATCTTTCGTTTTAGGTATCGACGTGTTCCAGATTTTTGTTTTTGTAAGCAATGTTTTGATATTTAGCCATATTTAATATACATTCTTAGAACAAATATTCATCCTTTCTTGTTTGATGTTGGTCTTATCTAGTATTAGGTTTAGATTCATTCCAAATCATTGTTCCTATAATAAATGTTTTGTGCTAAACGGCCAACTCGATTTATGCACCACTATTGTTAATAGAGCGAATTAAAATTACCATCGTCATCATTAATTGCGGTTATCTTCGAAACGGTTAGTTTTAGCGAAATTAAAGTAGTATACCTTTTCGACGTAAACAAAGGTCAAAACTTAAGAAGTTCACTTGTAGAAAGTGAAAAAGCTGCCCAAAATATTTTTTAGAGGTTAGAAGGACAGAGAGTGATGTACCCACCTGGTCCCTAAGGCTTCATTGAAATTTATTGAGCAGTAAAAAGCCATTTTTAACACTGAATTTCAAGAGCGAACATCTTAGTAGAGAGGCATTGCAGGAAATTTGTTTATAGTAACTCGTGATCTTATTTCTAGCAAGTCTACCTAGATCCAGGAGATTTCCCACCATTTCTGGGACACTCTGTATAATACGATACACATAACGTTTTGTTTGACATTCACTTTAACCTAAAATACCTAATTCTATTTAAATTTACATTAATCAAATACTGGTGTTTCATTTTCGTTTGTCAAATATGAAAGTCAAGGCTATATTAAAGGATCTTTTTTTCCGTTTCGAAACTAATTTTTATGGCTTCTTTAGTTTCTTATTAAAAACTTTATAAAAGAAACCCGTCCAAACTCGACTTCTAGAAAAAGCGCTCATATTGTTTAAGTTAAGAGTTTTCCGGAAATAAGTTAAAGTTTTTTTATATTTTTTAGCCCTTTTTTAACCTACCTAAAATTTCATTAAGAAATGCCAACTTTAAAAAAAGCGCTCATATTGTTTAAGTTAAGAGTTTTCCGGAAATAAGTTAAGGTTTTTTTATATTTCTTAGCCCTCTTTTTAACCTACCTAAAAATTCATTAAGAAATGCCAACTTGCACGATTATCACTCATAATTATAATACTTATCTTTTGGGCACGTAATCGTGTCGTATTGAATGAATGATAATGGACTAAAAATTAAGTAAGAAGTCAAATAAGTAAATGAAATCTAAAAATGCTAGTATAATATGTTTTAATAGTTATATAACCTATAAAAAATCGCAAGGCACATAACATAAGTATTTTAATTAATTCAAAAAAAATAATTGATGAGTCTGCAGCAACAAAGAGGTATCTACATTTTTTGGTCAAAACGAGTTATGTGCGTTATTTAATACAGACAGTCTATCTCCATCGATTGGTGCAACAAAGCAGTAACTATCACGTACAGCAATAAGAGGGGGTGCATATTCACTCATACATCAAATTTTGTTTGGAGCAACAAGGATCTATGTATGCCAGATACATCTTTGTTGTTCCAAACGCTTGAACGCAGTCGATTGTCAAATCAGATACACCTAACCTAAAATATTGTTGCTTTCATGTGTGAAGTGAGTGCTCTCAAAATGAGTGATTTAAATTATTCAGGAAGTGATTCAGATCCCTATTGCACTGGATCTAGTGACAACTACGAACCTTCTCACAGTGAGAACGAAGACGGTGGTGAGTCTGATGTTCCTGTTATAAAAAAGAGGAAAATAAGAAACGAGGGCCTGTGGAGTTGAAATGTCAGAAAACGGCTATTAGCAGAGGGAAAAGCATATAATAGGTCAAGAAATAAACCTAATCAGCCAAGACTCACAGGGAATGATAGCCGTTGTAAATACAAGTGCTTCCAATGTGTGTCTGAAGATATACGTGCAGAAATACTACAAAAGTTCAACGATTTGGGTGATAAACTAAAGCAGGATATTTACTTTACTGTAATCATCACAGCCAATCAATATGAAAAGGAGCACAGGCAAACGAAAGAAAAGCAATTTTGAATACAAGGTAAGGAAATTACTGGGTTCTTGTTTCTTTGCAAAAACTAACATGTTGCTGATTCAAGGCTCGACGCGGTACTTTCCAAGAAATGATTCTGTGTTATACATGGAGTCTCCGCTAAGAGAGTTGAGCGTCTTTCTTCACATATCGCTGTCAACAGTGCAACTTCCGTCCCTCTCGGACATGAGGGGTAAACGTCACAACCGAGCCAACAGCATCTCACCTGTAATCACCATGCATTTAGCTGACCATACAAAAAGATTTCCGCGCCGAACATCTCATTACAGTAGATCGCGTAATGTGAATAAATACTACTACCTTTCTCCTGGGCTTTGTGTAAAAGAATGTATGAACTGTACTTAGAGAAATTTGAGCCAGATGTCTATAAATATTAGTTCACAGAAGAAAAGAATGCACACAAACCCCAGGTTACTTACGTTCTTATTTTCGCTACTTGAAAGCAAATTTCAGTATTAGTTTTGGAGCTCCAAGATCTGATACATGTTAGGTGTGTGATAGAATTGAGACTCAGTTGAAAGGGAAAAATCATCTTTCAGAAGACGAAATAAAAAAACTGGAACAAGAAAAAGCTCTGCATCATAACAAAGCGCAAGCTTTCATTGGCGATCTGAGAGATAACTCAAAATTGGCTGAAGATGATACAAATGTTAATGTTATCTGCTTTGATCATGAGCAAAATGCTCCATTGCCCAAAGTTCCTGCAGGGGACGCTTTTTATTTGAAGAAGTTATAGATTTATAACTTTTGTATACACTCCGCAAACAATCGTAAGGCTCATCTTTATATGTACGACGAAATTACCGGTAAAAAAACTCCTAATGAGACAATAAGTTTCTTAGACCACTGTTTTGAAAATTTTATGAATCAGAACGTGAAGAATTTGTACTTGTACTCAGGCAACTGCAGTGCTCAAAACTAGAATCAAACGTTGGTGCAGTATTTGTATACACTGGACAAGAAAGGTCGCTTTGACAAGATTGTGCATTCGTTGAGAAGCACATTCGTAAAATTTAAAGAATCTTTTTGCCTTCAGATTATATGAGGCATTATAAACGTAATAGCCTTAAAAACTTTGTCGTTGTAGCCGTCGCGCAACGTATGGTTTTCAATTCTGTCGACAACCTTGGAAAGTATTTAAAAAAAAACAATCAAGAATAAAGAAAAGGAACAGTTAAAATTTCTAAATATACAGTTATTGAATATTCCAACGAACACCCAGATCGAATAAAATGCAGTGAAACTAGTAAGTTTAGTATTTTCTCCGAACATGTTATACAAAGCCGTCCCAATGAGCTCCCTGACATAGTCAAAGACGGATTATATACTCATTCTTTACCCCATACGAAGCAAAAATACGATAATGTAATGCACCTTGCTAATAAATACGTCCCCAAAGCGGATATTGACTATTACTTATCTTTAATGTCTGAACAAGAAGGGTAAGAACCTCATCAGGATGCTGATTGTGTTAATGATGTCACAGATGACGGCGAATTCTCTGATCAGGAAGAAATTTCATGTTTTTATATATGTATCTTTGTATTTTTTATAATAATTTTTTTTTAGCAATGGTTAGGATAAGAAGAAGGTATCTGAAATTTATTTATTAATAAATTTTCATACCTTAACACTTTTTTTGACATCATTCAACTAATAAATACTTCTTTATATTAATTTATTACTTCTACAAAAATTCATAGTGACGTCATTCCTAATAAAAGAGCTATCACCATTTTAGTGTTTCCTGCAAAATCTAAAAAAAACAAAGATACCCCTGTGTTGCTCCAGACTCTTCAATTGTTGTTAGTTACCTTTAATAATGGTATCTTCTAGAATTTGAATATAGTTAGCGCCTTCCATAAAGTAAATCTGTTTCTAAATAGATCTTAACCAAAAATTGATATGAATATAGGTATAAATTAAAACCAGTTACATATTTTGAAGGTAACGTGCACGGGTACACACGCACACACGCACACACACGCACACACGCACACACGCACACACACACACACACACGCACAGCACGCACCGACGCACAAGCATACACACACACACACACCACACACGCACACACACACACACCACACACGCAACACTACACACACCAACACGACACACGCACGCACAGCACAACAACGCACCACGCACACGCACATACGCACACACGCACGCACGCACACATACGCACACGCACACACGCACACCAGCACAGCCACACGCATACGCACGCACACACGCACACACGCACAACGCACACACGCACACACGCACACACGACACGACACACGACACACGCACACACGCACACACGCACACAGCACACAGCACACGCACACGCACACACGAACACACGCACACGCAAACACGCACACACGCAAACACGCACAGACGCACAGCGCACACGCACACGACAGCATACGCTCACACGCACGCACGCACACATACGCACACGCAGACACGCAGACACGCAAACATGCACAATGCACACACGCATACACGCACACAGCACACAGCAGAGACGTACCACGCACACACGTACACACGTACACACGTACACACGCACACACGCACACACGCACACACGCACGCACAACAAACGCCGCGACGCACGCCCATACGCACATGCACGCACGCACGCGCAAGCGCATACGCACACGTACAGGCACACGCACACGCACACGCACGCACACGCACACGCGCACACACACACACACACACACACACACACAAGTAAGCACGCACGTACCACGCACGCAAGCATACACACACACACACACACACATACACACACCACGCACGCACGAACAAACGCACGCACGCACGCATACGCACGCACGCACACACGCACACATGCACACACGCAGACCACGCACACACGCACACACACGCACACACACGCACACAGCACACACGCACACAGCACACGCACACAGCACAACCAACACACGCAAACACGCACACACGCAAACACGACACAGGCACGCACACGCACACACGCACACACACACGCACACGCACCACGCACGTACACACGCACACACGCCACACGCACACGCACACAGCACACAGCACAGACGTACACACGCACACGTACACACGTACACAGTAAACACGCACACGCACACACACCACACGCACACACCACGGCACGCGCGTGTACGCGCACCCACAGCACACGCACTGCACGCGCACGCGCACACGCACACGACACGCACACACACACGCCACACGCACGCACGCACGCACCCACGCACCCCGCACCCACGCACCGCACACCCCCACGCACCCACGCACCCACGCACCCACGCACAGCCACACACCCACGCACCCACGCACCCACGACACACGCACACACGCACACACGCACACACACACACGAACACACGCACACACGCACACACGCACACACGCACGCACGCGCACACACACACACGCACACACGCACGCACTCACCCACTCACGCACTCACGCACTCACGCACACACACGCACACACACGCACACACACGCACACACACACACACGCGCACATACACACACTCACGCAGAGACGCGGACGTGGGCGCAGACGCGTTCTAACAAAAGGAGGGTTTAGTATTGGGAGTATGAATTCTTCAAAAAGTTTCATTTCAATGAAGATTGCTGGGAATACGACTGGTGAACTTTTGTCGCCCTATGTGGCATAAAAATCAAAGAATCAGTGGTACACATAGAATGAAAACGGACCATGAGGTACTCGTTACAAACACACCGCATCAGGGTGGTTTGAAGCATTTGGTAATTGATTCAACAGTACGTTATTGTTTCGTCTAAAAAGAGTTGAAGGAGTGAAGGTGGTTATAGGAGACAATTCGCCATCGCATATAAATCTCGATGTATTGCACATATGTGAATCTCATATTATTAGATTTGTGTGTCTCCCACCAAATGTTACCCACCGGGCTTGGCGTCAAATCTTGTCTCACTGCGAACGAACAATATTTTAAAGAAACAGCATTTTACACATGTGCTAAAGCACTGATAAACACGAAGAAAGCGCAGTTTCCAATCTCATTGATGGATTTAAAAAGGGTGGAATTATACCTTGTGATGTGAGTACTGTATTGGAATGAATCAATACGAATAATCGTAGACACTAAACGATATCTCAAGATTACCTTGAGATGAGAATGAAAATGTGATACAAATTCCAACACGATGAAAACAGAAAATTGATGTTCCTGCTCCAGAAAGCATTATACATATTGAACCACCACTATAGCATCTCTTCCAGGATCATCCAAAGAAATTTCGAAATTCGTGACACAGAATTCCACAGAAGACAGTGAATAAGAACCAACCCATATGGCAGCAAATATAGAGTCAGATGAAGATATTGACGAGATTCAGAAAGATTAAGAGTTCAATAATATGGGACATTTCAGTAAATCAGCTGCCGATAAAATAAAAG
This sequence comes from Vesta saturnalis, assembly GCA_036346205.1. Classification (NCBI taxonomy): domain Eukaryota; kingdom Metazoa; phylum Arthropoda; class Insecta; order Coleoptera; family Lampyridae; genus Vesta; species Vesta saturnalis. Next base: position 575,493 of record JARFJB010002210.1, on the reverse strand, counting down.
AAAGAAGAATTGAAAGTGTTAAAAAAGCTGTTGGCGTCAATATGGTTTGTTTACACACGATAGCGAAGTTCATCCAGGACAAGTCTCGATGATGAAAGGGCAATAATTAATTCGATGATGAAAAACGTTGAAATTTTGGAAGTGGCGGTCGAAACGTGGCGAAATGTGGTACAATGAGATAAAATGATCGGCTCTATAAAACCACCAAGATAAATACCCAAACAAGGATTTTATTCGATCCCAGAAGCGGTGTAAGAAGACTGTATAGATATGTTACTTAAAGATGCCCGCAATAAAATGAATTAAAAATAATTGTTTAATTTGATTTCCCTGTTCACCTTGTTTGTAAAAAGTAATCGTTAGTGCACTAGCGCAAAAATAGTTATTTTCGCAACTAGTGCGTTGTTTATACATTTCTTCGTGCGAAGCCTTCATTTTTAACCCGAATCGTAGATGAGGGATAAACTATAAAGCCGAGCACCAAAAATGTGACACCGTATGTGTTGCGAACAATTTTTTTTTGTAATTGTTTACATAAAATTAGAAAAAAAAATTAAATTTTGAAATATTTGTTGAAAAATTTGAAATTAAATAAATAAACAAAAAAGTCTATACATACTCAGTGACATGGAAATTGCAACACCAAGAAGTTAGTAGGAATTTTTTGACCAAACTTGGCAGAAACGTTTACCTACTAAAAGGTAGCAATTGATTAAAATTTCAAAGAAAAAGAACAAAATATCAACATAATTTTTATTAATAATGAGTTGGTCCCCCCCTGTTGGTTACACACTCCTCCACTCGTCGTGGCAGATGGTCGATGTCATCTTGAGGTATTGTGTCTCAAGTAACCTGTAATTCGTGCTGTACAGCTTGCAGCGTCTGCGGAGGATGCTGCAAGATTCTCAGTCTTCTTCCCATAACGTCCTAAACATGCTCGATTCGCGAAAGGTCGGGAGATATAGGTGAAAATGGCAAGAGATTAACATTATCCTCTGCAAATCTGTCCAAAGAATGTTTTGCAATATGGGGACGGGTATTATCCTGTAGCAAAAGTGGGTCTTCCAGCTGCTGAAGAAATGGAAGAATATGGGGTTCTACCACCTCATTCACATATCGTTGGGCATTTATATTGCCTCGGATGTATACCAAACGAGACCTCCTCCCATTAGTTATAGCACCCCATACTATAATCTCTACGGCTTGGTGCACATGCTTCGCAACAGAAAATTCAACACTTCGACGTTCGCACATCCGGATTCATCAGTGAACACCACCCTATGTCACTCTTGGTTCCACTCCAGTCGCAAACACAACATGTGGCCGATACGATTGTAAGCCGAAAGCTCTAACTCTGCGGTAAACCGTTCGAAGGGTCACAGGACGACCTTCGTTAGCTAACCATTGATCGCCAATTGATTAGGTACTTGAGAATCGGCTACCCAACAAGGAATCTGTGTATAGGGAAATGAAAAATCTTTAAACCTAACATCCAGCAAATTGTTCTAACAATAATAATCAATCATAATTGAGTATTAACTATTGCATTAAAAAATTTTTTTTTATTTACCGACAATTATAATATATAATAAAACCTTTTTTGTACCCTTTTGTATAAGAGTAGAGAAAATATTGTCGACGTGCACGTCCCGCGCTACAAAAACTCACTTTTTGAACTTGTCACATGAATAACTACTCAATGACGATATCCGCGCTTTCAATACTAATTTCAAAAATAAAATATTTTTGCTATAACCGTCTTAAAATTGAATATTTTTAAAGCCATACTTGAATCTAAAAGTTGATGTTTTTTTGAGTGGGAAAGAAACTTGCTTTACTTACTGAAACGTATAGCTTCAATTTGTTATATCTACTCGTAATGTTATCAAACTAAAACTGTAACATCTACTAACCAGCGTTATGATTCGCAGACTCAAGACTACTACCTACTAAATAGATTCAATCGATATCTTATCAAAATTTCAGGATTTGTATATTTTGTACTCTTGGGCTAGTTCGTTAGCTGAAAAGAGTAGTATGCTCCATTTGGATTAAAAGTGAGTGCTTGACTTGCAAATCTTGACACGCTTGGCCTCTCGAAGGTGCTAATTTTTCTTTGACTCTTTTAATCCTAACGTAACATTCTACTATTAATGCAAACATGAATTAAAACGGCGCAAAAAATGAAAATATCAAAACTAGGTCACTAGATAATGTACACAATTCGATTTATATTTATACTTGTACTTAGCACTTATATACTGTATTAAATTTGTTTTACACGTATTGCTATCTCGAAAACCGTTTTGGCTACAGGGTTGGTTAAATTAGGAAAGTTTTAGAGGACTTGATTACAAATCTAAGTCCACCTTAAGATTTGATTTATTTTGTTGTGGTGTGTGGGATAATGGGAAAAAACAAAATTGTAGATTTAGTACGAGACTTTTGTGTGGTGATAATGCTTTTTCCAGTTTCACCAATGTAGACCTTACCGCAAGAGCATGGTACTTTGTAAACACCATATGCAAGTAATGGTATATGGTCTTTGGCAGAATTCAGAAGATTTCGAATTTTAATACTGCTTTTGTATGCTATTTTTATATTATGCTTTTTCTTTTACCAGTTTTATTTGTTGTGTTTGCAAGGAAAGGTAAAATGGCAAACTTATTTGAGGTTGTAGATTTATCATCCGTAGGCATCATTTGCCTCGGTTGAAATGACTTTTTAATTTGTTTTTTGTCGAAACCATTGTTTCTAAAGACATTTTCAAGATGGTTTAATTCATATTGTGGTTTCTCTGGATGACAAATATTTGTGGTAGGGTTGTACAAAGTTCGTATCGTACTAAACGTTTGTGTTGGGTGGTGGCGTGAGAAAATTAATATAATAGTGTGTATTAGTATATTAGCATTTGATATCCGGAATGTGTTAGGCTTCCATCTGGTTTTCTTTCAATTAGAACGTCAAGAGTTGAAGACAACCATCTTTTTCTATTGTAAATTTAATATTTGTGTGTTGATTGTTTACATGGTTTAGGAAAACCATTCAATCTTCTTCTCCAAAAAGCCAGATAGCAAGAATGTCATCATATCTAAGCCAAAGTTTTGGTTTCTTAGGTGCATTATTTAGTGCATATTCTTCGAAATGATCCATAAAATAATTTGCAATCGATAGTGAAATAGGAGATCCAATAGCTGCTCTATCTAATGTTGATAATACTCACCATTAAATAAGAAGAATAATGTAGTTTCAATAATTTGATCTCGATGTGGTTGAAATGTCGTGCTAATAGTTGTATGGTGGTACTGGTATTTTTCTGAACAAGAAATCCATGTTAAAACTGATTAACAAATCATCTGGGGTTAATGTTAATCAATTCAACAAACTGTTCTGAATTCTTTATGAAGGAATTTGTCGAACCAATGAAAGGTCGAAATAGAGTATTTAGGTATTTAGATAATACGTAGGCTGTTGACTTTATAGAACTTACAATTGGTCGAAGGGGAGCATTTGGTTTGTGTATTTTGGCAATCCATAAAGTGTTGGTACTGTAGGATCTTGTGGTTTTTTTTAATTATGTGAGCTGATGCGTTTGTTTCGTAGTAAATAATTTGAACTTGTTGTTAGGATTGTATGATAGTTTACTATAAGCAGAATCGTTTAGTGAACTGTTTTGTTTATGTAATCAGTTTTGTCCATTAAAGCATTAGAGCTCGTCCTTCATCTACTTGAAAAATTGTGATGTCTTTCTTGTTACGTAATTCTTTTAAGCCATGATAATCAGCATAGACTATATTCTTTTTTGAAAGTTGCGCTTTATGTAGTATTCTTGTAGTTTCAAATGCGAATTCTGCTGCTTCATGACCTGCAAAATGATTAATACTCGTTTCAATATCAGAGGTGATTTCTTCAACAGGAATTTTGGAAGGAGCCGCAACAACATCCAACCCTGTAAGCAAAGCGAGACACTATCGGATAAACTAGAAGTACTAAGGTTAACTATAAGATTGTCAGATATACCGTTTGTAAGGTCCGTGTAAGGTGTACGTGTAGTGTTGTATTGCTTATTATTAAAAGATTCAAATTGACTTAACTGTCTAGTATCTGCTACATACAAGGTTGTCAAGAAATCTCCGGTCATCATTTTATAGCTGCTCTAATAAAAGGAAATGCAAACGCTACATCTCTTTATCCAGTTTGTCAAAATCTCTTCTTATAGATTGAATGACTTCTCTTAGAAGAGATAAATTGGCTTTACCAAAAATCCTCTTTGGTCTAGTAAGCTAGAGCCAAGAATCGTATTTCTGAAGAACTTCATTACCCTTCTAGTATTGAGGACCGGAGAGTCATCTTGTTGGAACCAAATGTGGGCCATTACAGTTACATTAAATTTGGGGAACAGCGTTTCTAATTCTCTAATTCAGTTCTTGCAATCGTGGTTATGCTTATTAAATACTCCACAACTCATAACCTGCGTTTTGTCTGTCCAAAAAGCTCTGAATTGAAGGTTCGGTATTTCTTGGCATTTTCTTGTGAATCATTCTAAAATTATTATACTAAAGTCATCTCCATGAAGACCTTGCACGACACGAGCTTTGTAAGGATGAAAACGATGTTTTCAAACTCGATGCACAGTTTAATTGGGAATTGCAGTATTTTCTTTAAATTTCCTTACCGAAGTACTTGTTCACTATGGTCGAATTGCTTGCATTATTATTACTGGTATAAGTTTTGGGTTTTGGTTTCAAAAAAGATCCATAACTTAAAAAATTCGTAACTAAAAATTTAAATGTCTCTGGTTAGGTTGTTGTCGCCCCGAAATTATTCCTCATATGCTTGTACTGCAGCTTCTGTATTAGCTTTAACATAGAGTACAATTATATTTAAATTTTCTTCATTAGAAGAATTAACAGCCTTACTATGTATTTGAAATAGCATTAAAGATTTTGTAAAAATAAATACTCAATTTAATGACAACTCATGGATATGGGGCACGACTCATTCTTTGTTTCATGATGGCGGTCACGCGTAACCAGAGTCTACTATGAAAAAAACAATAATATTGAATTTTGAAGCTTAAAGGTTAACCTAGACTAGTAATACATCAATGAAAAGTTTCAAGAATGAAAAAATCCATTATGGTGCCGGTAAAAAAATAAAAAGTTCATGTAAATATCTCGAAAACAAATGAAGCTAGAAAATTATTTTTGTCTTTATTAAATTCCTCTTAATCAAAAAACCATAATACCAATCATTTATGAGCTTCCGTAACCGAACCTGTAGCTAAAACGGTTTCCGAGATAGCAATACATGTAAGACAAATTTGGAACAGGCTGTACAAACAGAGTAGTGTTACAATTTAACGAAAATGTTAGTGTCCAAAAGGGATTTATTAGCGCTTAAACTCTGCAAGTAGTAAATGTTTAATATATTAACTATTTTTGTAGTGTTATGAAGACTGGAGGAAAATAAAAATGCTAATGAAAAGTAGTTTTTATTTTCTACAAGAAAGTAACATTAACACTCATTATGATTGTGGTTAAAAAAATCTTTTGAAAAAGTTTTTTTTCGTAATTTACCATTTCAATGGTTGATTCAATTTTGTCATATTTGTTGTTGTGGTAACGTTTTCGAGCAGGTAAAAAAATTCATGTACAGGAAATAAGATTTATCAGACTCTAATGGGTCTGGTAAAATAATAATTACTAGCCAGTATGAAATAAAATAAGTTTATATAATTCCTTCATTGTGACGGTTAACCCGAAATGAAACAAATTTTCCATTTGCATTAATATCATTAAAATCTAAGTTTATAATAGGCTTAGTAGACAATAGTTCTGCACGTGAAATGACAAAAGGGATAAAACCAGCCCTAATCCAACAAGTATTACTAGAACCACACATGCGTCGCAATGCACACACAATACATTTTATAACCGGCACGCTTCACGATTTTACTTTAATTCAGCGGTTCCTAATCATTTCACCTTCACCAACCCCTAACTAATGACTAAACTGTCTACACGTGCAAAGTAATGTTGCAATCATCAAACTGATTAGTTTCTTAAATGAATATTCAAATTAGCAGCTAAAAATGCGGTAAAATGTGTGAAGTTGAACAATATAAACTTTTGGCAACTGCTGAAACTACCCTACGCTATTTAATTCACCTACATGCATTAATATATCTAAAGTGAACTAAGCATGTGCCAGAATTATTAAAATCAAGTCCTAATCAATGCATTCAGTCTTTACACCCCTAGTGCTTAGATATTGGTAGGGTAACCACCCCGTATAAGAACAACGGCATGTGTTGTTCTACCCTAAAAATCATAATGCGTTGTTATTGTTCGTTCCAATGCAGTCATTTGAAAATAAGAGCGGGTGTTTTATCTTACCACGCACGTGTACACACCTGAACGTTTATCAATGTATTTTGCTTAGTAATTTGCATAAAAGCAACGACGCTGACAACTTGCGGCAATGGCGGCTAATCAACGTTACTCAACCACAAAACGTTTGAGCACAACTTGTTTGTTAATTAAACTGTTGAAAGCTATAATAGCAATAAATTAATTTTTTTACTATTGATTATTATCAATGTACTGATACGCAAAAGTTTTGGGAAAATCTAATAATGAACAGTGTTACTTATGTGACAATGTTAGTACCTACATAAATCTTTTTACACTAGAGAAAGTAGACACAAAATTTTGAATTTACAAATTTACGACTGAACCTACCTATTCATTAGTTAGGCAGATATTTTTGGTTTTGTTACCATTTAAAAGGTAAACCGAACCAATAATGTCATGTCAGTGTCCTTAAAACTTATGTTTTACAACGATGTCTTTGGTCTCGTTAAGCAAAATAACGATAAGAAAATCATGTATCCTTAAAACAGATTTCCCGATAAGCATTACTGTTTTATCAAAAAATGCTTGTAAAGATCAGATTGCAATAGATAAATGTTAATTATTAAGATTTGTTAGCCTAATAAGCACCTAATAGGAGTTTGATCTAAGATAGTTTTCCTTTTTCAAAGATTGACGTTTTTATTACGTTTTTAAATTAAAAATTGATTGCTTAAGAAAGAATGTAAGAATGTCGTGAACCGCTGCGTTAAAATTGGAATTCATGTTTCGAAAATTTACACTATTAGTTGTTGGGAAAAATTAGAAATAGAAAAGTTTTTGGACCGTTAACAATATGTGCGTGGGGTGGTTTATTATCTAACGGTTATTTCCTGTAAATCTACCATATGGCACGCGCAGGTAGGGTACGTATAAGTAAAAAACTCTGCAAGATTAATTGTGCATAACCTAATTTCCGGACTAAATAACATTCGTTACAAGTACCTGTTAAGTAAATAATCAAAAAAAGACATTAATAACATGTTTTGAATTTTTAATTATGTAAACGTACTTGTTTTATTAGGATAGTGTTCTCCCTAAATAATGACGATTGTTTATTAAGGGTTACGCGTATTACTAATTCATTTGGTTATCCAAACATAAAAAAGGGGTACAACTCTATTGCTAGATCGCAGTAATATAGCGTTATGGAATATGGGCAGTTTTTTAATGATTCACATATTCTGAGTATTCGGAAACATAAGATTGGGATTCTATATACAACTAAATGTATACTGATTAAAAATTGAAATTGTGATTGGTGATAATTAATGGATAGATCAATGCAAACTGTAGGTTTGATAAAAACCGTATAACACTAACCCTTATCTATTTTTTCGGATCGTAAATGTTTTTAATCTCTTCTACAGTAAGTGTAGTTATAAGTACAGAAGAGGGTAGTTGATTCTCTACAGTATTGGGTTCTCGCTTAATATCGGAGATAGACGATCTTCAAAATTTTGAAAAATGTGATAAATTGTGAGCGGATTTCCAATGTCCGCAGATTTGAAAAATTCCCACAGTTCCGGAGATAATCGAAAAGAACGATTATCTTAATTTGTTTGTCGCATATACAGGGTCCGGCAACAAGAGCGCCTTCTTCTATATCTTTCGTTTCATATAAGCTAGATTAATAAAATTTTGGATAGGGTTATTGTTTAGTTGTGTGCATATTTTAAAATTATTCAGGTGTATACAGGTTGTTTATTTAAAGATGACCAAACCATAATAAAAAGAATGTAAACTGAACACCCTATATATTATTACTTTTTTGTATTCTACACATTGTTCCTAACAAATTCGCAATATATTTTCCAATCCCTAAATATAGCCGTTTTTGAGTTATGTCGATTTTTATAGAAAAAATTGAAATTACAGAGATAGCTTTGAAAATGTACCTGCTTAAACAAAAGTTATCTAATTTATATCAGAACAAGTACACAGATAGAGCTTTCTTATAATGCAAATAAAATGTCATAATTGCATACAGGGTGTTTACAATTGACTTGCCAATCAGACATTATTCCAACTAGTAAAAGTTTACTTTTTCCTGTATATTATTCCGTTTTTGGTTTCTGCATATTAACCCTTATTAATTCGATATACAATTCCCTATCCCTAAATATAGCCGTTTCCGAATTATTTTCAATTTTTCAAAATGTATAAGATTATTGGAACATTTTTTTAAATCCATGGCCTCGTATAAATAGAAAAGAAAAAACAGTGGAAAATAATTGTATTGCAAATTAAAAAAACGCAACAGAAACTAATACACTATAATTATTAAAATTATTTCTAAAAATACAAAACTAATAAAATAAAACAAAAAAAAAAATTAACGCTAATCATTAGCGATAATGATTTATAATAATTGTTCAAAATCTTGTCCGTTTTCTCGGATGCAGACCTGAAGTCGATCTTTAAAAGATTGTACAACTCTACGCAACAACTCAGGAGTAATGCTATGAAAAGCCTGTGTTATACCATTACGCATATCTTCGGCAGTGGTTACAGTACTTTTTGTGTATCCTCATAAAAAGAAATCTATTCTTGTCAGATCAGGGGACCTAGCTGGCCACCCCACAGGTCCATTTTGCTCAATCCATTTATTTGGAAAGACTCTATTGGGATAATCTCTTACATATGCAGAGTAGTGAGCAGGAGCGCCATCATGTTGATACCACATTGTGGCTCCAATATTAAGAGTAATATTTTCTAATAAGCCCGGTAAATCGTTACGCAAAAAGTTAAGGTACTTCTCACCATTCAAGTGTCCATCAAAAAAGAATGGACCGATGACATAATCCCCAACGATGGCACCCCAGATACTTAAAGACCACTTATGTTGATTATCAACTTGTCTTAATAAATGTGGATTTTCTGAGGGATAATAATGAAAATGATGTGTATTAACAAATCCATTCTTATGAAATGTTGATTCGTCTGTCCATAAAATATTATAAAAAAAATTTGGGTTTTGAGTAATTTTTTCTCTGGCCCAGTTACAAAATCTTACTCGATGATCGAAGTCTGCATCGCTCTATTATTGGTGTAACTGGATATGATAGGGATGTAAGCGATTCTTCTTTAAAAGACGGCCTACTGATCTCTCACTTATACCAACTATTTCACTTATGTTTCATATAAGCTAAATTAATAAAATTGGGATACGGTTATAGTTTAGTTGTGTGCATATTTTAAAATTATTCACGTGTATACAGGTTGTTTATTTAAAGATGACCAAACTATAATAAAAAAAATGTTAATGGAACACGCTGTATATTATTAATTTTTTGAATTCTACACATTGTTCCTAACAAATTCGCAGTATATTTCCCTATCCCTAAATATAGCTGTTTTTGAGTTATGTCGATTTTTATAAAAAAAATTGAAATTACAGATATAGCTTTGAAAATGTACCTCCTTAACCGTTGTAAAATAAAAGTTATCTAATTTATATCAGAACAAGTACACAGATACAGCTTTCTTGTAATGCAAAGAAAATGTCATAATTGCATACAGGGTGTTTACAATTGACTTGCCAATCAGAAATTATTCCAACTAGTAAAGTTTACTTTTTCAAATAGAACATATATTATTCCGTTTTGGTTTCTACATATTAACCCTTATCAATTCGATATACAATTCCCTATCCCTAAATATAGCCGTTTCCGAATTATTTTCAATTTTTCAAAATGTATAAGATTATTGGAACATTTTTTTAAATCCATGGCCTCGTATAAATAGAAAAAAACAGTGGAAAACAATTGTATTGCAAATTAAAAAACGCAACAGAAACTAATACACTATAATTATTAAAATTATTTCTAAAAATACAAAACTAATAAAATAAAAAAAAAATAATTTAACGCTAATCATTAGCGATAATGATTTATAATAATTGTTCAAAATCTTGTCCGTTTTGTCGGATGCAGACCTGAAGTCGATCTTTAAAAGATTGTACAACTCTGCGCAACAACTCAGGAGTAATGCTATGAAAAGCCTGTGTTATACCATTACGCATATCTTCGGCAGTGGTTACAATACTTTTTGTGTATCCTCATAAAAAGAAATCTATTCTTGTCAGATCAGGGGACCTAGCTGGCCACTTCACAGGTCCATATTGCTCAATCCATTTATTTGGAAAGACTCTATTGAGATAATCTCTTACATCTGCAGAGTAGTGAGCAGGAGCGCCATCATGTTGATACCACATTGCGGCTCTAATATCAAGAGTAATATTTTCTAATAAGCCCGGTAAATCGTTACGCAAAAAAGTTAAGGTACTTCTCACCATTCAAGTGTCCATCAAAAAAGAATGGACCGATGACATAATCCCCAACGATGGCACCCCAGATACTTAAAGACCACTTATGTTGATTATCAACTTGTCTTAATAAATGTGGATTTTCTGAGGGATAATAATGAAAATGATGTGTATTAACAAATCCATTCTTATGAAATGTTGATTCGTCTGTCCATAAACTATTATAAAAAAAATTTGGGTTTTGAGTAATTTTTTTCTCTGGCCCAGTTACAAAATCTTACTCGATGATCAAAGTCTGCATCGCTCAATTCTTGGTGTAACTGAATATGATAGGGATGTAAGCGATTCTTCTTTAAAAGACGGCCTACTCATCTCTCACTTATACCAACTATTTCACTTATGTCCCTTTGGCTTCTGTGATGATCCTCTTCGATGGCGAGAAGAACCCTCAATTCACTATCTTCATTTGTAGAAGGTTTAACACGTTCATGTTTGGAGTAATTGGCACATGAAGTGGCAATAAATCTACTCATAACTTTCTAAAACGACCTTGCGTTTGGATGTCTTCTATCTGCATATCTTTCAGCATAAATTCTGCTGGCCAATAAACAGTTTCCTTCAGCAGCACCCAACACGAATATCATATCAACTAACTCATTTTGTGTAAAATTCATTTTATAAAAATCTTGTTTACTAACAATAACACTCGTAAATGGCCAACTACAGTTTTATTTATTTACGCCAAACATTAATTTTTTATAAGAAGCACACTTGATTTTAGAATTTTACTTGAAATTGAAGTAAATATTTGTCAAATTCTTGTTAACATGCAATGCCTCCAGTACAAAAATTGTAATTAGTCTTCTATCATAATATATTAGTTTCTGATGCGTTTTTTAATGTATAATATAATTGTTTTATGATGTTCTTTTTTATCTGTACGAGGACATAGATTTAAAAATGTCTCAATAATCTTATACATTTTGAAAAATTGAAAATAATTCGGAAACGGCTATATTTAGGGATAGGGAGTTGTATGGCGAACTGATAAGGGTTAATATGTAGAAACCAAAAATGTAATAATATACAAGGCCTTTTATTTGAAAAAGTAAACTTTTACTAGTTCGGATAATGGTTGATTGGCAAGTCAATTATAAGCACCCTGTATGCAATTATGACATTTTCTTCACGTTAAAAGGAACTCTATCTGTGTACTTATTCTCATATGAATTAGATAACTTTTATTTTTCAACAGTTAAGGAGGTACATTTTCAAAGCAAACTCTGTAACTGTAACTGTAACTCAAAAACGGCTATATTTAGGGATAGGGAAACATATTGCGAATTTGTTAGGAACAATGTGTAGAATTCAAAAAAGTAATAATATACAGGGTGTTCCATTTAAATTTTTTTATAATAATTTGGTCCTCTTTACACAAACAACCTGTATTCGCGTGAATAATTTTAAAATATGCACACAACTAAACTATAACTGCATTCCAAATTTTATTAATCTAGCTTATATAAAACGGAAGATATAGAAGAAGGCGCTCTTGTTGCCGGACCCTGTATACGTTTTGTATTGAACAAAAAAATTCTTCTTAGGAATGCCAGATTGGATTTTAACTGGGTTAGAACGAGCAAAATATAGTTCTTTCAACGTTGGCTCATTTGTGATATTTTGTGAGCGAAATAACTACGATTTTGAAATAAATTGCAACTGGACACATACAATCAAATAAGACTGTATTAAGCTATAAAGAACGTTATTTATGTAAATTACTTGTTTATTTTGAAATAACAAAACTCTTAAGAAAAAAATCAGACGGGCAGTACTTACCACTTTAATCATTGTTCAAAGTAAGTGAAATTTTGTGAGATACAGATACATTGCCATATAATTTCACAATTTATTTTGTATAATTATTTATTTCTCAACGATTTTCAATACAACAAGTATCATATATATATATATATATATATATATATATATATATATATATATATATATACAGGGTGAATCACGACCGACGCCACGGAAGTCTACCGCGAAGCGGAATATAATGTTAATTTCTAATACAGTGATATTATGTAAGTCAATATGAGCAATATTTTAAAAATATTTTTCAATATACTGAGTGCTCCAAAAAAGTGGCATATCAAAGTTAGGTTTTTTTGAATGACATATTGCATTAATTCTTAATGAAATATATCCGGATTATCTTAAATGGAACACCCTGTATTTTATACGCTTATCGTTTATCTTACTTAATTACCTTTCAACTTCTATAAGGGTTTCTTATACATAAACCTTCAAATTTTTAACTTATTTAATAATTTTGGAATTTGTCTGTTCCTGTATCATTTGTAGATTGTAATATCCTCCCAAAATGCATACTCTTAATGATTTTGGCTAATGTAACAGATTTTCAAATTCACATCATAGTAACTTTAATTTAAACGTTTATAAAGCTCTTTCTAAACTATGTAGATTAAACTAAAAATCGCAATAGATTTTTTTATACATTTATCTTTATTCTCGATAACTGAATAGAAAATTGTCACCTTTCAAAGCTCTGACGATGCTTGGCTTGTCCAAGCGAAACTGATCAGCTTCAATTTTAAAAAATCTCTTGCGATTTCTAGTTTAATCTACATAATGCAACAGTTTCACAGAGTAAGGATAGAAAGCATGTATACAATGGAACATCTTACGTTTTGCAACATATCAAGGGCGACCGTTTCAAAAACATTTCTGATTCTTCTTTTCATATTATCTGCTGTAGTGGGAGGTAAACTAAATTTTTGATATAGCCCCAAAAGAAGAAATCAATGGATGTTAGTTCAGGAAATCTAGGTGGCCAAGCAATAAGTCAATTTATCCCAATCCACTCATCAGGGAACTTCCTATTTAAATATTCTCTAACATCACGTGAGAAATGTGCAGGTGCTCCATCGAATTGCAACCACATATTTTCTCTAATATTTAAAGGAATACTTTCTAAAAGTTCCCAAAAGTCTCTCTTTAAAAATCTAAGGAAGTTTTGACCATTTAAATTGCCATCGAAAAAATACGGGCCAATAAAATGATTGCCAGCAATTCCACATACACATTAAAACTTCATCGATTTTGACGATCAACAATATTAAATAAATGTTTACTTTTGGTGTCGTAATAATGGAAATTGTGCCGTTTCGCTAATCCATGTTATGAAATGTTGACTCGTCAGTAAATAACACATTTTCAAAAAAATGTTCATTGTCACTAACTTGATCAAGGGCCCGTAAGGAATAATGAATACGTTTTTGAAAGTTTGTGCCATATAACCTTTGATGCATTGGTATGTGAAAAGAGTGGTATTTATGTTCCTTTAATATCATCCACACACTAGGCTGACTAATTCCTGTTTCTCTTGCAATAACTCTTGTACTAGTACTTTGGTTGTCAACGGAACCTAATACCAAAAACCCATTATTATCATCATTTGTAACAGGCTTCACTTTTAGTTGTTTTGGGTGAACTACACTTCCTGTATCACGAAATATTTGAAGTAATATATCAAAAACCTTTTTATTGGGATGCATCCGCTCAGGGTATTTTTCTGAGTACACTCTTGAAGTAAGTAAACAATTTTCATAGCATTCACCAATGGTTAAAATCATATCAATTCTTTCTTGTTGTGAATAAACCATTATTAAATTGAAAATATTTCAACAACTTTCAACAGATTCGAAAAAATAACAATACACAATGGCAAAAGTCACACCTAACGTCATAATTTTAACATTAACAAATGCGTTACCGGCAATTCCACAACACACTACAAAACTTACAAGATTCGTCCCATTAATATTATTTGTTACTATGTAACTTACAAATATCTGAAATCTATCATGTACACATAAGATCGGTACCAAACTTTCTACTTATTGGTAAAGAAAGATACTACTACATTAGCAAAAAGACATTAAGTGGAGATTTTGAGACGGTATTTCAATCTACAAATGATACTGGAACAGACAAATTCCAAAAATTATTAAATACGTTGAAAATTTGAAGGTTTGGGTATAGGGAACCCTTAGGTAAGCTAAACGATAAGCGTATAAAATACAGGGTGTTCCATTTAAGATAAGCCGAATATTTCAGTATGAATGTTCTATTAATTTAACTGAAAACAATGAACACCCTGTAAAGAGGTGTTTACTATTCAGATAATAAATAGACTAAGGGAACAATATTTTACTTAAACCTGAGTGTAAATTTGTTGGAGTTAATTTTATTAGGAGATATTTAATTTTTCCTGAAACCCTACATTTTCTGAGAAATAACTTAAAACATTCTGTATGTAGGTATAGGGAACCATTATGAAAGTGCTACTTACTTCGAAAATGCAATAATATACTGGGTGTGTCATTTTAAAAAAACATAACTTCGATATGTCACTTTTTTTGGAGCACCCAGTATATTTAAAAATATTTTTTAAATGTTGCTCATATTGACTTATATAATATCATGGTATTATAAATTAACGATTATATGCCGCTTCGCCGTAGACCTCCGTGGCGTCGGTCGTGATTCACCCTGTATATATAACGATACTTGCTGTATTAAAAATCGTTGAGAAATAAATAATTATACAAAATAAATTGTGAAATTACATGGCAACTTCAAACTTCACACTATAAAATTATTTTCGTATTTACAGGGCTTTACATATTATCAGGGTGAATCAAACATGCTTTTTTTAAATGGTACACCCTATATATTATTTCAAATTTAGATTAAGCTCATCTCCCCCTTACTTCCAATATAGGGTTTCATTACGATATACAGGGTATTTCAAAGGTCATAGTCAATTGTACACGAAAATCATTCTCATTTTAACGTCCTGTATACCCTAGACAGAACAACCTAACAACAATATTTTCCAAGTATAACTTTTTGACATTGGTACAGTATTACGAGAAAGTGCTATTTCTTTATTATTACACCAATTGAATATAATGTGAGCCAAAACTCGAACATACGATTTTGTCAATTATTTCAAATGAATCACCCTGTATTTTATTTTAAAAATGAAAATACACTTTATGTTCTTTCATTTTTATTAAGCACTCCCTATAGCTAACAACAAATAAAAGTGTGACAAATTATTAGAAAAAATTCAAAAAACCGGTTATTAAGACAAAATTCTTATAAAATTAATCACGTCTAACCTGTTATAATCTAAATTTAAAAAAAAATCTAAAAAATACAGGGTGATTCATTTGAAAAAATTGACAAAATCATGTGTTCGGGTTTTCGCTCGCTCTATATTCAATTAGTGCAATAATAAAGAAATAGCACTTTCTCGTAATACTGTACCAATGTCAAAAAGTTAGATTTGGAAACAATTATTGTTAGGTTGTTCTGTCTAGGCTACACGACGTTGAAGTGAGAATGATTTTCGTGTACAATTGACCATAATTTTTGAAATACCCTGTATAACGTAATAAAACTCTATATTGGAAGTATGGGGGAGACGAGCTTAATCTAAATTTCAAATATGTGTCCCATTTAAAAAAAAAGTATGTTTGGTTCACCCTGGTAATATGTAACACCCTGTAAATACGAAAACAATTTTATAATGTGAAGTTTGAAGTTGCCTATAATTTTTGTAAATAACTTTTTTTGATATCTCCTTTAATAACGGATATATCGTACTTATATATATATATATATATATATATATATATATATATATATATATATATATATATATATATATATATATAAGTATATAAAAAGCCTGTGTGTGTGTGTGTGTGTGCGTGCCCGCGTGCGTGCCTGCGTGCGTGCGTGTCTGCGTACGTGTATGCGGAGCGAGTGAGTGAGCGAGAGAGCGAGCGTGCGTACGTGCGTGCGTGCGTAGGTGTGTGCGTGGATGTGAATGTTTTTGTTTGTGTTTGTCTTTTGTCCACATGTTCCAAAGATATAAAGATACCTACACAAAGAACTTAAACATGTCGACTAAACGTGTTATATGCAATGTTTTGATACGGCGCGTAATTTGCGTCAAAAAGTTCTAAGGCGTTTGTTCAAATGTTTTCTATATCTGTGCAACGATTAACTTAATAGGAAAATATGCAAACGTATTTTTGAAAGAAAATATTTCCTTTGTAAAGTTTCTTAATATAACTACTAATACGGTATAAAAATTAACGAAATAGGATTGCAAATGATTAAACTGCTTTAATGATATTTTGTAGAATCTTTTTGGTCAATTAACATCTGTCTGACATGAAGGTTTGAATGTCCCTCTGACACAGGCTATTGTTGTTGTTTTTACAATGTTCCCTGTTTACGTTATGAACGTATTACGTAAGAGCTTGGTAATTATCCAAAAAACTTATTGTTTTAAAATTTTTTAATCCCTTTTGTTTCCGCTTTGAAGGTTGGAAGATCGTGCGCTGTTCTACTCTAAATATTTTGAAGGGTTTAGTAGTTCTCTGTTAAAGGTTTAAAGCGTTCCGGCGATTAGCGCTTCCAAATTTGACTTGGAAGAGTACGTGGTACCTTCACACTCGATCTTAGGATCGAATAATTAATTTGTTTTAGTTTTGTGGGTACTAGAGTTTCTGGCAAAAATTTTCAAAAAATTTTGAAAATTTGATTTTGAGAGTAAAACTAGCTACATTTCCATGCATAAGGGAGGGTCAATATCTACGTGCCGTAACAAAAAATTGCATAGAACGCAAGTGCACACGAACATGCAGACGCACACGCACATGCACGCGCACTCTCACACGCTCGCACGCACGCACGCACTCACCGACTCACACACGTTCGGACTAATACTCGTATTCGCACGAGCACGAGTACTCACACTCGCACACGCACACTCACATGCACACGCACTCGCTCTCGCATACGAACACACACGCCCACGCGCACGTACACACACGCAATCGCTCACACGAACACGTGGTAGTGGTAGTACAGCTGGATTCTGTGTAACCTCAACGTATCATTAGAATCACATTGCGTTGTTTGGACTTTTTTGTCTTTATGTCTGTGCAATGGTGAGGATGATGAACATTGGGTTGAATAGAACACGGAGTCCTATATCTGTTTTACGGAATGATATCGATGTTAGTTTCAAATCACAGATGTATTATCAAAATTGGAAATCAACGTAATTTTTGAAATGAAAGTTGGTTTTTGCAAACTGTAAGTTAAATCAATTTGTATGAAATTGAAAGTTTTGAGTTGTTTGTAAACTGTCATTTAAATCAATTAGGTATTTTAGACTTGAAAGTTGATTTTTGCAAGCTGTAAGTTAAATCTAACCGCTATTTTTTAATTGAAAGTTGGTTTTTGCAAGCTGTAAGTTAAACCAAACAGGTATTTTTGAATTAAAAGTTGGTTTTGCAAGCTGTAAGTTAAATCAATTTGGAATTTTTGAATTGAGGGTTGTTGCAAGCTGTAAGTTAAATAAATCCCGTATTTTAGAATTGAAAGTTGGTATTTGTAAGCTATAAGTTCAGCCACGCCAGTACTTTTGAATTGTAAGCTGGTTTTTGCAAGCTGTAGGTTATGATTTTATTAAGATTGCTTTGATTTGCGGATGATCGACTGTTCTTCTGTTAGTCTTATCTACAAAGTAATCGGTCGCTCATGGGAGTTAGGTATATATAGTGAAAAAAATCGTTACCTTGAAGGTTATGAAGAATTGTTAGTTCAACTTCTTGATTGGTTTAATTGAAATTGACTGATTTGATTGACCTACTTGAGATTGATTTGTTTGAGATTGATCTGATTTGCTTGATTTGTTCGAGATTGATTAATTTGGATTGATATGATTTGGTTGATTTGATTGGTCGATTGACTGGTTTGATTAATTGTCTTCTGACAAGGGGGCGAGGACCCGAGAACAAGTTCCGGAGTCCTATGCCCGCGAATTAGAAAAATGGCAGACAAACCAGATACTATACACAAATTTAAAATTTTCCCGACAAGTGAGACCGTAACAGAGGGGCGTAAACAAGTTCGGGTGTCCTACACCTGTGTGATAGTATGAAGGTCTCCACTTATTAGAATACTACTTTAAAATTTCTAGCCAAAACCAAATAGCCGCCAAAGTGGCCGACATAACAAAATGGCCGACAAGCCAACCCTACAAAATGGCCGCCGAAAATGTCCAATAGCCTCCGACGATTGCACGAAGTCCCACAAATTCAGACGCCGACGCCGAGATAGAGACAGGTGACAACGCCGGGCGTCATTGTCCCTCATTCTACTACCGAGAATCTTTCAGAGAACTGCAAAGCTTTTCAAAAGAAAGCTAGAACTCTAATCAGATCTGCGAAATGTTCATGGGGCGGAAGGTTGCTGACTTCACACGCCCCGTTGTCCATTCTATTTTATGAAGAAACTCATTTTGTAAAACTGAAAGTAACAAAAACGGTTTCTGATTGGAGCGTTTTATGAGACACTAAATATACTCCAGCAAAGTACATGTCGTAGGTTCAAACCCTAGTCGAGGTAAACTTTTTATTTATGCATTTAATAAAATTAATTATAACTTTTAATACAGAAAAGTTGTTTTCAACAATTTGCTAGAAAACGCGAACTTTATCTTCGATTTTATCTGCACATAATAACTGTTAAATACCCTGTTTTTGGCGTAAGTAACAGAGCATGTCAACACATGTCAATTCATATAAATAATTTGGTTAATCTAAATGTTAATTTCAAATTTAAAATTAGTTTCACGCCTTATTCTTGTAGTTACTGCGATTTTTTAACCATTAAGTGTTATTATTTAGATAAAATGAAATAATATAAAGAAGTTCGTGTCAAATGAATTATGCAAAAGGATTACGATTCACAAATTAATTATTTCTAGTAGAAATGTATATCCTTTTTGGTAGTATTAGTATTTTACATTAAAATTTTACATGCTGTATTATACGGTATGAGGATTAAGAAGAAACCTAATATTAAATGCGTGATTCTTACGAATGTAAGATCACGAATTACACAGTTTTAATTAAAAGTGACAACTTGCTTAATTATTTTGGCTTAACAAGCTTAAAAAATATCTGGTTACAACAAGAAGCGGTGTTAGTAATATAACGAAATGAACGTACCCCAAAGTGACTGTTAATAATTTAATAAAATTTCAAATGTCCCGATAAATTAGTGTAAAGTAATTAAATTTATAATGATGGCGCCTGGTAAGGGGTCTCAATGCACTGAGATTTTTACTAACTTCAATAGGTCTTCCAGTTCATAAATCTTTTCTTATTTATTATCCATTATATGGTAGAAATAAAACGAACGTCCATAAAATAACTTACACAAGATGGTTATTAATTTTCTTTTTTTCAGTGTTGGCTCCCGCACATTATTATTTGTTATTTTAATTACTGCTTGCCAGAAAAAAATTTACATTTAAATTTTAACACCAACAATACAATAAATCAGTTCCAAGATTCCGATTTTGTATGGTGCAAAACACTCGATAAGACAATGCTGATTTGAAAACGAAGCAGAGTACAACGACGTGGGTGGTAATGACCCTAAAACTGTAGTTTCACTAAATAAATTTGCGGTTATAGAAATGTATGTTTCTAACCAACCTATTGCGAACTGCTGAATTCCTATATAAGGCTTAACAAACAGATCGCTCCATTATTCAAGATGTCTTCATAAAATGTTGTGGTTACCAGTTTCATTGTTAGAAAATGTTTTAAATAGCCGTATTCATAGATGTAGTTCGGGATCGATCCAAGTTCATAATAATGAAAAGGCTCAGGCCCATAAAAGTTCAAAAGATGCAGAATTTACTCTATTATGTCTATTCTATTTGAATGTATTTGCAAATACAATTTATAATCAATAAATGTCAAAATACGTTCAAAATAACAAAAATGCCTATTTGGCTTAATTCTGCGTGTAAAAATTACAGTTTTTAATTTCGTACAAATTATCAAATAGTTTAGTGAAACATTCCTTTAGAAGTTAATTTCCATTTTTACCTTCCAACCTACATACTTATATAGGTAGGTGTAGAAGGTTATGCAATCGACTTTTTTTTCACTATCGTTAAATCAACTTATTAGCTCATTTTACAACGTTTGGCCATGTTTCGCCAAGATCGGCCGTGATGTCTGTATGGGTGGATGTACCATGCACAATAACTCCAGAACGAAAACACATATGTCATTTTGTTTTTAAACTATATATATATATATATATATATATATATATATATATATATATATATATATTCATAAGTAGTATTATGTAATAAAGACATTATTCGGAACAACTTGTGCTTATTAACGTGAAAATATATAATATTCAACGTTTCGGGGACTTACTATATCCCCTTTTGTCAAGAATGATATCCAGTATATGAAATATGAAAAGCTAACTAATTATTTTGTAATAATTTTGATGAACGAGTTCTGCTTCGATTTGAAGATACAAGATATGACGTTGAATTTGGAATTGTATTAGAGGCCGGAATGTTAATAGAATCTTTGAGTATCAGGATTGAGAGATGATGTAGATGTAATATTGGCTGAGATGCCGGGAAGATTTTGAATTATTGGTAATTTTGAATTTTGTTTAATATGGTTCTTCCAAATATGCAGTATCGTAGAACTATCATCACGTTTGCTAGGGGCATTAGGCCTTTCCTCAATTTCAATGGCTTCTCTAGTAATCCGCTCGTGTAAATTAAATTAAGGAGCAAGTAATCGAATATTATTGGTGTTAATTTCGTATTGAGTATCTAAATAATGATTAGCCAAAGATGACGAAGGATTTTGTTGTTTGATGGCCAGCATGTGTTCATTAGCTCTCACATATGATTTCTTCTTGTGCAGCCGTTGCAAGGTATCTCGTACACTCCTTGATTTTCATTACAAATTTTGTCTTTCGGATTCTTCAAAAGTTGGTATAAGGTAAGGTAAGGTTTAAAAACGGGTCTATATTCATGTTTGGGAAATTTTTTAGCGATTTTATCAGTGATTCCTTTTTATATATCATAAAATTACTGGAATTTTATGTTCGGTATCTAATCAGTTGGGATTGTTTTTAGGTTTTCTGATTTTATTGACAATTTTGATTATTCCGTTCTGGCTGTATCCATTTTGAATTAAAATATTATGAATAGTATTCATTTCGTCATTTCTAGAATTTTGATTTGATAGATGATAAGAACGGAATATTAAAGACTTCATAACGCTATGTAACTGACTGGGGTGATAATCCGAAAGAGAATTTAGGTATCTGTTTGTATGGGTAGGTTTCCGGTAAACACAATCTGAAAATTTGCCATTATCAAGTCTTGTTATAAGTGTATCTAAAAATGGGAGGGAGTTATTTAATTCAATTTCCATTGTTTTTTGTTTTGTTTTATGATTGTGCACCTGAACAGGCTAAACTAGGCCTATCGTGCTAAAGCACCCAGGAACACTTAAGAGGATGGATAGAGGATAATGAATTGCCAATAGATGCCTATGAACAGCTACCTTAAACTTTTTCATATCATAAGTGAGAGGAAAGCAGGAACTAGGGAGATTATTCCAGAATTTAGAAGCCGTGTAGGAAAATGTGGATTGCGCCCGTTTGGTACGACAAGTGGAGATTTGTACTGCATATTGATGATGTGAATGGGCGAACCGAGTATTTCTCGCAAAGATAGCCCGAGATGGTATCTAAGAATATAATTCAGCAGCACAATAGCCGTTGTAATAACGATAATACAAAGAAATAACTGAAACCATCCTTCTATGCTCAAGGGACTGCATGTGAGAAGTTGAGGACGGGTTATTTATAAGCCTAATCGCTCTCTTTTGAATACGACCAACGATATCGAGTGCGTATTGGGGAGCACTAACCCAGAGGTGAGAATTATATTCCAGATGAGGCCGAATTTGGGCCTTATACAGCGGAAGGAGTTGTCGAGAGGTAAAGTACTGCTTAGATCTCTACAAAAAGCCTATTTTACGAGCACCTGTTTTGGTAGCTGACAGAAGATGGTCAACCCATGAGAGATTTGAAGATACAGTCATACCCAACCGAGTAATAGAGTCTGAAAGCTTAAGAACTGAGCCATTCATACTTACAACAGGAAATGATCGATCTTTTTTGGCGGACATAAGGCAACACTGAGTTTTGTTAGCATTAAATTTAACTAGATTATTGGTTCCCCAATCGAGAATACGTTGAATGTCTTTGTTGATTGAATTTGCCATTTCAGCTTTAATTTCTTGATTTTACATAGAAGGTGGATTATCACTATAAGTAGACTGAGATGAACTACAGTGAAGAGTGCTATCGTCAGCAAAGCAATGGATAAGGTTAGTTGTTCCAGAAATAAGGTCATTTATGTACAGCAGAAAAAGTGTAGGCGCTATAACGGATCCCTGTGGTACGCCCGCGTTAATGCCAACTTCTTTTGAAAAAAAGCCATCAACTACGACACGTGTTCGTCTTTTATCAAGGAAGAAATCCAGTTGATGAGCGTATCATCTAACCCAAACGAGGTGAGTTTGGCAAGTAAACACTTATGCCAAACTTGGTCAAATGCCTTTGAGATATCTAAAGCGACTATAACTGTTTCACCGGACTGCTCTACTGTATTGTTCCAAACTTGGGTCACATATGAAAGAAGATCGCCTGTTGAACGACTGCCTAAACCCATATTGGTGGTCACTAAGAAGTTTGTTAGTTTCAAGGAACGTGAGCAGTTGCTGGTTGATTGCTTTTTCCATGGTTTTAGACAAAATAGAAGTGATGGCAATTGGTCGGTAATTTGAGGGATCGGTCTTATCGCATTTTTGATAGGAATAGGTTGAACATTTGCTAACTTCCATGATGAAGGGAATTCCCCAGAAGACATAGAGATGGTATAGAGCTTAGATAGGACTGGTACTAGTTCGGGGGAACATTTCTTTAAGACAATAGCTGGGATACCGTCTGAGCCAGTCGCCTTATTGAGATCAAGCCTACTGATGATCGATTCCAAGAGCTTGTACCGAAAATGAATTGGTTTCATAGCGTATGAAGAAGAGTTGACATGGGGCACATCTTTTCCAGAATCATTTAGACATGAGTTTGATGCAAACAAATCCACAAAAACGTTGGCGTTTGTCTACAGAATTAGCAACTACCGATCCGTCAATAGACGTCAGGGTAGGAAATGAAGATGTTCCAAAGTTTTTACTAATGGCATTAGCTAAAGACCAAAATTTACGACTGCCTAAAGGAGATTTAGCTAGTTCATTGCATTTTCGTTGTTCGAACAACTTTTTAGTTTTAGTGATGACACTTTTGCAGATATTTCTAGCACCAACGTATTCTACATGATTGTCGACCGATTTATTAGATTTCCATTTAATGTAACATTTATTTTTTAAAGATATTGCATCAGCCCAAGCCTTATTGAACCAGGGTTGGGAACGGTACTGTTTTTTGGGAATGTATAACTCCATTCCCATGAGGATGACTTCAGATACTGAAAGAGCGATGTCCGAAGAAGGGGACGAATTAAAACAATATTCACGCCATGGAAAGTTTGCAATGAAATCCCGTAAATCACTCCATCGAGCTGACCTAAAACACCACAAGGTTCTATCGGTTTTGTGAACAACAGTGGAATTAGGTACAGTAGAAATGATTTTTATTAGACAATGGTCGGAAAGACCTAAAGGCGAAAGAACGGAAGTTTTGTAAACAAGAGGGTTTGATGTAAGAAAGAGATCTAGAAGATGTGGAGTATGGTTAGGGTTATCAGGGATTCTTGTGGGTTCAGAAATCATTTGTGTGAGATCACATGAAATAGCAAACGTTTCTGCACTATGACCATCGGGATTTGTAGTAGATGAAAACTGAAGCCAATTAGAGTTACGAACATTGAAATCACCTACAAATGAGATATCGCAAGATGGAAACTGAGACAGGAGATAGTCAACTTTCATACTAAGGTAATCGAAGAAGTCTTGAAAGTTGCTGTGATTAGGAGACCTATAAATGCAACAGTAGAATTTCACAAAATTAGGACCAGAATGATTAAACCAAATCACGTCAAAATTTTTATTTTCTAAGGAAGAAACCCTGTTGCAAGCAATTCTGCCCTTGATGTAGGCACATACGCCTACTATCGAAAGTTAGAGTGAAGGTGGTATTGAGGAAATTGTAAGTCGGGTGACTCGGAGCTTTCAGAGGAGACTTGTGTTTCAGATAGAAACAAAATATCAGGGTGTAATTGTTCAAGATGTTGGTGAATAGCATTAAGATTAGACCTGATACCGCGGATGTTGCATTGGTGAATCAGAAAGTTGATACTTTCGATGACCGAGGTCGTTTGGGCCCTGCCCTCCCGGACATCCAAATGGGGCAGGATTTTACATCCGGAATTTATAATCCTAGAAACCACAGTCATCTTATTTTTTAATTTGGGACTTTTAATCCGATAGGAAGATAGTGAGGGCGAGAAGGAAGAATAAGGATGTAGTTTAAGGATGATGGAAAAGGTAACTGGCAGCCCTTACCGAGCTCAGAAAATCGGAGACCCAATATTAAGGAGCCCACGGTAAGGGTGGTGGTACCTCCCCGGCTGGCATGCCTACCACCTTTAATTTAATGTTGTTATGAATTTGGTTAAGGTGATCTGAAAAGAGATTCAAATTTTCTTTTCCATGTGGCCAAACTGCAAACGTGTCGTCGATACAGAGATACCAAATCTTTGGTTTTAACGTTGTAGAATTTAGGACATTAATTTCGAAATACTCCATATAAATGTTGGCAAAAGCCGGTAAAAGTGCGCATCCCATCGGTGCTCCCTGTACTTGTTCATAAAATTGTTTGTTATATAAGAAGTATGTAATAATTCATGCAGTGGTGGATTAAATTTAAAAAATCTTGATTGATGGAGTGTTTTTCTTTTAAAATTTTCATATTCTCTTCAACGGGAACTTTAGTAAACAACGATGTAACATCAAAACTTACTAAAATGTCATGAGGATCTAAAGGTACACAGGTATCTAGAGTCATGTGAATTTTTAATGTAAGATTTAGCACTTTCACAATAAGGTTGAAGAAATTTAGACAGAAAACCAGCAAGTGCATGAGTGGGTGAATTAAATGCACCTAAGCTTAGGCATAAAGGCCAATTTTCCTTATGGATTTTAGGTAGACCGTAAATTTGGGGAACTCTTGAGCATTTTTCTCTTGGTATCAATTTCTGTTTAATTTCTTTTTCTAAATTGGTATCGTTTATTATAGATTTAGTCTTCCTCTCCAAATAAGTTGTGGGGTCACTATAATTGTTCTTATATTCAGGAGAAATTAATAATTTGGACATCTTAAGGTGATAATCCTTCGAATTCACAATCACAGTTGCATTACCTTTATCAGCTGGTAATATCAATATATTTTTATTGTTTCTAATTTTATTTAAAGTTGTAAATTAGATACCTAACGTAAAATTCCAGTAATTTTACGATATATAAAAGGAATTACCATAAAATCGCTAAAAAATTTCCCAAACATGAATTTAGACCCGACTTTTGAAGAATCCGAAAGACAAAATTTATAATGAAAAGCAAGGAGTGTACGAGATACCTTACAACGGCTGCACAAGAAGTTATATTGGACAAACAAACCGAAAATCATATGTGAGAGCTAATGAACACAAACTGACCATCAAACAACAAAATCCTTCGTCGTCTTTGGCTAATCATTATTTAGATACTGGACACGAAATTAACACCAATAATATTCGATAATTTGCTCCTTTATACAATTTACACGAGCGGATTACTAGAGAAGCCATTGAAATTGGGAAGAGGCCTAATGCCCTTAACAAACATGATGATAGTTCTCGGATACCGCATATTTGGAAGAATCTTACTTAAAAAATTTCAAAATTACCAATAACACAAAATCTTTTCAGCATCTCGGCCAATATTACATCTACATCATATCTAAATCCTGATACTCAAGATTCTATTAACATTCCGGCCTCTAATACAATTTCAAATTCAACGTCATATCTTGGATCTGCAAATCGAAGCAGAACTCGTTCATCGTTTCATATTTCGTATACTAAATATCATTCTTGGCAAAGGGGATACAGTAAGTCCCCGAAACGTTGAATATTATATATTTTCACATTAATAAACAATTTGTTCCGAATAATGTCTTTATTACACACACACACACACGCACACGCACCCGCGCACGCTCACGCGCACGCGCACGCACGCACGCACGCACGCACGCACGCACGCACGCACGCACGCACGCACGCACGCACTCACGCACGCACGCACGCACGCACGCACGCACGCACGCACGCACCACGCACGCACGCACGCACGCACACACGCACGCACGCACGCACGTACCACACACACACACACACACACACCACACACACACACACACACACACACACACACACACACACACATAAAATATATATATATATATATATATATATATATATATATATATATATATATTAGTCAAAGTCCCTCCCCTTGTATCTTTTGAACGGTTTTACTTATACTAATGAAATTTGGAGGGTGAATATAAACGGATATAAGCTTCTCAACTAGTCATGACAAGTGACGTAATAGTCATATTTGACGTCACAGGGCCACAGTGACCAATAATTTTAAATAGTACCTTATGGCAAGTGACATATCCGTTTGAGAGGTATTAAAATTACCTATTCAGTCATACTAATTTTGTTAGGGTTTAGGTTGATTTTGATAGAAAAATTAATAAATACTAAAATACAGTTTGGCATTTAATTACTTGAATAAATAATATCGTGGCAGATGGATTGGACGACGAGGTCCGATAGAATGGCCAGCTCGGTCACCAGACCTGACACCATTAGATTTTTTTCTGTGGGGGTACTTAAAATCTAAGGTTTACGCTACAGCACCTGGCAGTATGCACATTTTGAAACAAAGAATTGTTGAAGAATGTAGAGCAATTTCCGCAGACATTTGAACTAGTACGACAAGAGTTTGGCAATAGTATGCATCATTGTCAGGAATTAAGTGGAACACATTTCCAAAATTTACTATAAGAATTGGTCCTTGAATCTTGTTTAATTAAATGCCAAACTATAATTTTAGTATTTATTTAATTTTTCTATCAAAATCAACCTAAACCCTAACAAAATTAGTATGACTGAATAGGTAATTTTAATACCTCTCAAACGGACATGTCACTTGCCATAAGGTACTATTTAAAATTATTGGTCACTGTGGTCCTGTGACGTTATATATGATTATTACGTCATTTGTCATGACTAGTTGAGAAGCTCATATCCGTTTATATTCACCCTCCAAATTTCATTAGTATAATTAAAACCGTTCAAAAGATACAAGGAGGGACTTTTGACTAGCACTATATATATATATATATATATATATATATATATATATATATATATTACATGGACGTGGTGTTGTGGTATGCCTGTTAACATTAATGTTGAGTTGGTATCTAGGAAAGAATCCATGTGTGTGTTATTTGGTTGTGGAGTTCCTTAGAGTTGTGTAATCTATCCACTTGTCGCTGGGCTGGTGCAGGTGATGCTGATGCCCAGTGTATCTGAAGTAAATGGAAACTAATATCAGTTATGCAAGCAGTAATTATTAAGTATTATCAGAACAAGTAAAGATGTTATGGTTATACTTATCCTGGGGCACCGTCCGCGGATAATTGTATCTTTACTCAAAGAGTGCAAATACCTTCTCACCGTGCGTAAAGATTGCACTCCACAGGTCAGCCACAGTTTTCCCCTCAGCGAGCGAAATGCCTCCTTTCGGAAGACAGCGAGAGCCATCTCTATATCAAGACCTCCGAGGATGCTCAACAGGGAGTCGAACCCTAAAGTAGGTTGGGTAGACTGATGTCGATTGCAGCCGGAGCCGCTTTTGGTACTTCCGTTTTCCCAACACCTCCTATCAGCACTTAGGCGTAACTGAAGACGGTCCATATTAAAGAAGGCACCTTTATTGACGCTGCTCTCTCCGGTCGCTATTGGGCTTCCATCTCCTTTCTTGAGGAGGTGGAGAGAACCCTTGCAGGGTGTTTTACACCGCAGTTAATACACTTTTCCGGTCGGTTCGGTATTTCGTGCATTCACTGCTGTGGTTATCGCCGGCGCTTTTAATACATCGCGCTGCAGTCCTGAAGCAGCGCTGTATGTGATGGAAACTCAGACTTCAGTGACACAACCCCCATGCTAAGTTTCCGCCTCAAGTCCTCAATAGTAACGCGTAGGTGGATGACGTGCTTCTCTTGGTTTTTATTTCCTTCCTATGTGGATGGTAACTGTACCACTACCAGAGGGATCGGGAGTTTTTGGTGCATCATCCTGGAACAATAATAAACATTAAAACCACGTTGATTCAGCACTGAGTTCATGTCTGTTTCGATGATTTCTACGGGCGCCACGTACAACCCCCTTAAACATACGATCACTCTGCCTGGTAGGTATGATACGGTGCATCGTGCCTATCTATAAATCTGAGTAACCTGTCTCAGCCCTTGTCTGAGACAGGCTGTATAAGGATTCCCTGGCTTTCATTTTTAACAACCACTGTGTGTTGAATATTGTTCGTGTTCAAAAAAAATTATTCGAATGCTCGGATTTAAATGTTTGGAATTCGAATCATTTTACAGGTCGAAAAGAGTTCGTGATTCGAATCACTGCTGAGGATTCGGGTCGTAGATTCAAATAAGTTATGTGAGGATTTGTCTGATCTCTGTCCCAAAGTAGTAAAATCTGTAGTCACGTTCAACCTAAAGTTAAACATTTTGACGCTGTATGTACCAAAAACTAGTTAATGTATAGTCGGTAAAATGAATAAGTTTCAAAAACGGATTACGTCTTATATTAATACTGTATTATTACTGTAGTTATATAACTTTGCCTTTCTAACACAGAATTTGGGTTAGAAAGTGTGTACTCAGTTTATCTAACTGCAGGCGATGTACAAAAAAGAACGCACTACGTTATAGGCGTTATGATTTTATTTGAGCGAATGAAACAATACCAATAGAGTGGGGTATGTTTGACACTACATGTAAAACATCCGCTTAAAATCATTACGCATTGACTCTAAATGTTTTTACGTTGTAACGTTCCAATTTTTTGACTATTGTAACATGGATTAATTTTGAATTTATGTTGTTATTTGTAGATTTTTGTGGGTACATTTAGACAAATGATTTTAGTAATTAAATTTTAGTGAATGTGTTGTCTTTTTGTTACATAATTTGCAGTGTATATTTTTACCATGTGTTATAGATATTTAGCCACATCCATTTTTCGTTTTGGACATGAAGCGACGTTAGAAATTTATTTCCGTTCCTATTGTGTTAGGTTCCACTTGTGCGTTAGTTAACTGTTTCCCTAAAAAGGTATGGAAGTGACTTCTGTTACATATTTTGAATTAATTTATTATATGTAATAGCGAAATTCCTCCCCTGCGTTAAGAATTTTTCGTAAAGTTGAAAAACTGAATATTGATGATTTATATGCGTATTAAAAGAGACGAAGATAAAGATAAGCGTGCACAACGTAGTGTAATGGCCGTTGTCTAGAGGGCGCCAAACGCTGTTTTGAAGAAAAGTTTAAGTTGGAAGGTACCTTTTGTTTTGGTGTATCATAAAGCCTGAAAACCCCACTAGGTGGCCTCTCGCTGTTGGTATTTCTGCCTTTCTAGTGAAACCCCACCTGGATTGCTTGCTTTGGCTCGGTGATATATACGTTCACCTTTAATTTATTGAAAAGTGTTGACGTTACCGTACCTTTGTATTGAGTTTATGCTTTACTGTATCCTAAAGAAATGAAGCATGGAATTTTTCTGCAGCAAGAAGGTCTCCATATAATATATTACCTTTATGATGAATCGGGAAAAACCGTAGTACATATCCTTTTTTGTGCAATTACGTTATTAAGGGGCAAAATAGAAGAATTAGCTTACAAAAACATGAAAGTAAAGTGGTGTAATATTATTCCGGAAAGTTACATACAGTTCTAATGAAAAACACAGCTGACCTCAGTTACTTAATGTTTTCTAAAGTAAAGCAGTATTACATCACCATAAGGTACTGTTATTTTTTGACATGGTTCGTAAATTTTAGTTATTACACTGAAATTGAACAGTTGCAACCCCAACTTTCACATTAAAATAATTCTACGTAAAAATCGGTTAAAAAATGGTATGCTATCGTAAAAAAAACAAAAAGTACAATTTTTTTTAATTAGTTTTTTTTTAATTTTGATTATTTAACATAAAATAAGTGGCCCCTGACCCAAGCATACTTTATTTGTAGTTGCGGATATACTCTCTGGATTCTCTTACGACTTGTTCATAAAGAAAAGAGCTCTCAGTTAAGAGTAAGCGCCTCAATTTACGTCTCCGATGAGCTAAGCTGTGACGCAATATTACTTCTTTGTTGTTGATATTACTGTGCCTTGGTAATATTTCAAATGTTTGTTTCTATACAGGACGGGTGTCTACTGCGTGGACGGAGGATTTCTCCTTAACTATTAGAGATATCAAAACCAATTTTGGTGTGGTAATACACTAAAAACGTTTAGGTATATACAGGGTCATTGACAAAAACATGCCAACCCAAACCTGTGCTTTTTTAAATGGAACACCCTGTATACGTTTGCATTTTTGGATTCACTGCTACATTTAGAATAAAAGTATAGAACTTTGAATCTGTATCACTAATCGTTCTGCAGATAACGTCACTTTAGAACCAAAATAAAGTTAACTTTGGAACCACGATGCGAGCGTTATCACCACGATTTTGTAAATCTGTTTATACCACCGATATTAATAATTGTCTACTAATAAACAAACTGGGACATTTTTCGAAAACATGTAAAACTGTACAGAATGATTAACTTACGCGAAATGTAATTATTCTCAATTTTTCAAATGCAACACCCTGTCTATTTTTTCGCATTTCGATTCCCCGTGAAAAGTAGTTATTAATTGATAATAGGTTTCATAGCCATAAGATCTTGAGATATTGACGCTTTATTTGAAAATATTGACATACAGAAGAACAAATAAAGCAAAATCCAGAGCAAATGAGAAAATACGAATGGCAAATACATTCTTTAACTGATAGGAAAATTTAATTAATAACTAAACAATAATATAATTCTCTAGACCTAAAAATAACATGAACAAGTAAACAAACGAATAAAACCATAAATTAAAATTAAATGTTCAAAACGCTGACCACGCCTAGCTAAACAGTTTTCAATTCGCTCGTTAAACGAAAGATTCACTCGCAACAACATTAGATGCGAAATGGATTGAAACGCAGCTCTAATTCTATTTTTCATATCTTCGCTTGTGGTGGGTGGATGCTGGTAAACTTTTTTTTTAACGTAGCCCCAAAGGAAGAAATCCAGGGGCGTAAGATCCGGTGATCTGACTGGCTAGTTTTGCACACCTCCTCGTTCTATCCACCTCGTCGGATAATTTCTATCGAGATATTGCCTAACGTTGATTGCATAGTGCGTAGGGACGCTATCGAGTAGAAACCACATCGTACGAATATTATCTACGTCGATATTTTCCAAATCTCGGATAAATCATTTTCCAAAAACTGTAAATATCTTTCTCCAGTAAGACTCCCATCAAAGATAAAAAGGCCTACTACATTAAAATTGATTATACCGCTCCACACATTAACTGACCATCGATGCTGGTGATCAGAAATTCTTAAAATGTGTGGATTAGTATCGAAATAGTGATGATAGTCACGTGTACTAATATTGCCATTATTGTGAAATGTTGCCTCGTCCGTAAATAGAATGTTATTAGCAAAATTGGTTTTTTTATTGACTTTAGTAGTTACCCATTAGAGAAAGATTCACGATTTTGAAAATCTTTTTCACTTAAAGCTTGATGTTGCTCGATATGATGAGGATGCAATTTGTTTTTTTATTAAAGCTACGAACTGTATTTCTGTTTAGGTCTAGGTGTGTACTTAGCTCTCTGGTACCACTTTGCGAATTTTCTATAAGAGATAACACAACTTGAAACTCAATTTCTTCATTTGGGCTTGTTTTTGCGCGCTTGGGACTTATATCTTGTTTTTGTCCAAACTCTATTGTAGCTACATTCCATAACAAATTGCGTTTTAATTTCAAACCTTGGGAAAATTTGTATGATCCTTATGATTTCAATTAAATTATTTCTAACAAAGAAATCCATTTTAAATTCAAAACGACAAATTTTAATCGGAAGTACAATATGAAGCTTTATAACGTCAATAGCAAAAGATGACAATTTAATTTTAAAAGACTTAATTTCCCCCTCCTACTAACGGATTTTCTATTAAACTTAAAATTGCGAGAATTACTACTATCTGTACAAAACTATCCTAACATTACATCACCAGTGGATAAAACGTCATTAAATCTTGAATTAACATTATAAGTGACAACAAGCAAAGAAAGCCATTTGTCTTTCCAGAATTGAAATTCTACATTTAAGCTTGTAATAAAAAAATACTCATCCTCAAATAGCAACAAAAAAAAAAATTATATCCATATCTCAAACTACACTTAATTTCGTCAACATGAAAATTTATTCCTTGAACCTTTAAACTCTTAAACAGTTTCAATGCTCAATACCTTAACACTTGACAACACAACATTTTAAATTTTTGACTTTTAGAACGAAAATTTTGAAAAACGGGAAGGAAAAAAAGTTATTTGACGTAATTTAGTTAAAATTTTCACACCTGGTGACATTACAAAGGGAAAATCACTATTCTTTTAAACCTTAGAAACTTTAGTATGTACTTGTGTATAATAGAAAACCAATTACAATAAATTCATTAGTAATCGCATTAAAACAATTATTTTTTTATCACTATTATATACGAATCTGTGTAAATTAACGCTTGTCTTTTAATGTTGCATCTAATGTAGAATCCTGTGTAAAGATACCTAAGCATTTACTTAAAGAGAAAAATATATACCCTCACAAACAGTACTACTATAAGTGCTAACCCGTTATACTTCGTTGCCTAAATCGATGCCCGGTCATCAATTATTGCAGACAAAATAAATGAAAATATATTACGGACATGATGAGTCTCACCATAAAATAAGATTTGGTTTTTGTGCGTGAAAGCAATGCGTTTGACCGGTTTCCTGGCAAAATTAGTGTATAAATAGAGTTCTTCGGTACCTTTGGCCCAAATGGTACCTAACCCATATAACCATAATATTATTTCTTGTGTTTTTTCCCAACGAAATTCCTGAATAAATAGTGTTGGTGTCTTGGTGCCCAGATAATCAATGTCTCAAGACTAACAATCGGTTCTTGACTATGCCTGTATTATGTTTACCCGTTGCTCAACGAAATTGGTGTTTGAAAACCACGCTTGGCCACGTTTGACCTGATCAATGCTCTTAGGTGATAAAATTTGGTTCTGTCCATCGGGGCAATGCATTTAACCGTTTCCCTAACAGAATTTGTTTATGAACAAAGTTTTGAACATCCTTATCCCAAAAGAGCGACCAACGAATATAAAACATAATATCTCGTTCGATACAATACATGTTGCCTTAATAGAAGAAATGAACTTCTATGGTTTTAAGGCACTGATTAGCATTTAGGGTCAAGCATGCTAAAGGCTTTATGAACGTACCATTTTCGTTAAAGAAAGGGTTAAACGTATTGTGTAAATGAGCAAGCACTAACCACTGTAGTTTTACAATGTTAGTCACTAGAGGAAAAAAAGCCAACCTATTTATTTACTAATAGCGTTAGGAAATCAGTCAAACCCATATGCTTTTAGTGTGTTGGTCATCATCATCCATAATATTTGTTTATAAACCATTCTGTTTGCAAAGTAATAAGTGGGCGTACTTCTAAGTAATTATTTAAACTCGTTTTGATTTTTAGCGCAACTTAAATTATTTAGACATTGAAAATTAGTAAGACCGAGAAAGTTTCTCATTTTTACGCGCATTTTGTAAATGTTTTTTTATGGGTTAAGTACTGTGTTGGCTTTAGAAGAATGCATGACTCGATTGCTCTTAATTCACTTGTTTCCTAACAAATCATGTAAATAAATATGAATTGTGCGTTTTAGTATAAATTGCACAACTTATAATAAAATACAACACTACAGATACGTATTTATTACTATTAATGAACGAGTTGTAAATGATTTTTTTTTACGTAGAAGATAATGTTGTATACAGAGTAACCATCATCCATAGGTATCCAGACTTTTCGTCCCCGGATGGTTCGTCCAGCGGACTGTTCGTCCTTAGGACGGTTCGTCCTGAGGACGGTTCGTCCAACTAAACAAAATGTATGGTCATTTCTAACAAAATGTTTTAATAAAAAACAAATTGATAAAAATATTTCATCTTTATTATCTATGCGATAAATGTGCAATTTCCCTTAGATAAGGTAATACTTCGGAATTCGCATGGTCGGCTACTACTCACACGTAGATTAGGTTAGGTTAGGTAAGCTATATTTCAAAATGTGTATAAGCGCTAGTTCAGTATTTTAATAAAATACTTTTACTAAGAAAATACTTTTTGCTGGACTAACCGTCCGCTGGATGAACCGTCCACTGGACGAATAGTCCTGAGACGAAAAGTCCTGGCCGAGCCGTCCTTGGACGAAGTGCCCTAGAATCCATCCATTGTACAGACCTGCGTATCCCTCGTTTACTAAATGTACGGAACTGCGTAGTGTTTACTATTAATGAATAATTCTCACTTTGCCCTTTTAGCTCAGTCGGAATTTTGTATTTGCAAAATTAGGATCGGGGTTCGTTATTCAGGCACACGTTGAACAAATAGATTACAAGGGTTTATATATATATATATATATATATATATATATATATATATATATATATATATATATATATATATTTCCTATGTATATTACACGTCTAAAATATGGTTATTTAAATTATTCATTTAAGATATAGATACATGTAAATGTACGGAACTGGTTTTCTCCCTGCAAGATCGTTAGGTAGACATCCTCCGTCCTGGTGGATCCCGGAACTAATGGTTAGGTGGTCCTCTGGAGTTTCTGCAATGTAACATTAATAGAAGGGTTGGGGTTTTGACTTTTAGTTTACGTCCTTTGACTGTTTCAATTTATACTGGTTAATTGCCGAAATAAATAAATAATTTTACCTGAATGCGTCCCTGTATAAAATACAGAAGCCGGTAGCAAGATAACGCTGTATAAATACGTGCGCGATAAGACACTGAGTTCAATTCTCTGCCTTTAAAGAAATAATCGATATTTTAAAGCGGTCGGTTATAAGTGTATAAAAGTAATCCAATTTTATACCTGCTTCACGTTTACATTCAATTTTTGCCCTTTTTAAATAAATGAAAGCTTTTCGTTTATTTAGGTAGCTGGTGTACGGTAGCGGCGTATTATTTGTTTCCTTTTACGATATTAATTATTTTAGTGTACCGGTTTTTATTTAAATAAAATAAAAGCTTTGTGTTATGTTGGCCGATTTTAAAATATAAAACCTTCGCTTTCTATTTTAAAGTGAATTTTTCGCGTCTAACAATAATGATTTGAATTATTTAACACGAGACATTATCTGGTAGTTTCTGGCTTACAGGTAACAATCTTATTACTTGCCAACGGTGCAACTTACGTTTTTTCTTGGTGGTGGTGGTGGTTTCTTTTATTTTACAGGCGATAATTTAACACTGACGGACACGTCTAGTTTTTACGGTTATGTTTTCTAGACTTCTGAAATTAGCGGTGTTTACTAGGTATTCGGCTTACTCTTCCGACGAGGTTTTAATTACAGGTTGCTGGTACGTTTGTCGAGGTGTGGTTTTTGTGTTGTAGTGTTCGTGTAAATTTGTATAGGTGGATCTCCTCTGTTAGTAATCTGGGCAACCACCCGTTAAACTACGTAAAAGGATCTCCTTCTGTCAATGGAATGTCGGGCAACTACCCTTCAAACTCCACAGTGTAGGTGTGTGTCTAGCAATAAAAGAGTATGTCGGGCTTACAACCCTGCATATCCCTATCACCAGGTATCTCAACTTACGTACTTTCAACGTTAGATCTCTGCAACTCTAACGTTGGTGATGCTATCAAGTCGCGGAGTCGCGATTTTACTCGGACGGTTTACAACAGGTAGCAGTCGGCGCGAACGAGACGATATTAATCGATCTTAATTAATATTAAACTATATTCAAGGATATTAAAACAATCTTAATTAATTTTTAATTCCTCTTCAGCAGCGCGTGCCGCGTTTTTATATAGAATTCGCGAGGGTGGTTACGAAACTCTGGTGGTGAGATTCCGTAAACCCGTATTGGTGGAAGATGCTCTGACGTATACAAACTTTTAAACGTTTTTGGGATTTACGTCTGGAGGGAGCATGCATGATTAATTATTGTGCAATTTTAGGCAACGTTATGAAATATGTTTAACTTTTACTAGAACTTCTACGAATTTTTATAATTGCTTGCACCTGTGCATTTAGCGAGTCACCTTATCTTAATAAATTCCGTGAATATTATCAGTACTGGTATTTTACTTATCAAATAATTAATCATGACAGGAAAATTTTGAATAAAGGACGGCGTCTTGCTAATAAACTAATTAAAAATAATAAAAATTTGGGATATCTGACGGCGTCCCTTTACACCATAAAGTGCAAACAGTGAAATGTGTTAAAGTACATTTTCCCAAATATCTTGTTACGAATACACCAGCAGCTACAATTGTGTTTATTGGTTTTTTCGTTAAACTGATTATTCATCTGTATTAGCTACGAGTAATCAACATTTTAACAAGGTGGTTTTCATTTCAAAGCCAAAACCTACATTTTTTTTTGTTTTAATAAAAATGTTATGCACTTGTACATCAATTTTGTACTATAAATTCATTACCCACTGCGAGATTATTGTTTTTCGTAAATTGCATCAATCAAGCTAAACGTCAACAAGGCGTCGAGACTTTCTGGGATTATAATAACATTTCGACTTCTTCTGTACCTGAAATTATAAATCAATACATGGTAATCGTTGTAGTTTCATTCTCTATATCAGGCATTATTTTCAACTCCAGAAATCGCCACCACTGGGTGCCGTTGTAATAATAACTCAGATATAGATGCCGATCAAGGGAGTGACGCAGAGTGTATTTTCCACACTGGATATTATTTAGACAATCAATACGGAGAAGCCTGGGTACAATGTTCAATTAGCTTTGAAGTGACAAAAAGAAAGCTTACATGTGTGATCTTTGCTTGGAAAAATGTGTTACTCATTTTGTATAGGATATCCAATTTTAGTAAGCTACTTTGCTAATTAGAAAAAGTATTTTTTACTTTGCCTATTTCTTATGTCGTTTAAGGGTGAAATAAATATTTTAGTATGGGTCAAGTATTTTCATTTAGGTAATAGCACAGATAAGCACGAAATGTTTCTTTAGTCCAAAAAATTGAATAAAAAAATATCCAACATTAGGCCACATTCTTCTACCGGCAAATGAGTTAGCATGTTTGGCAAAAGCAGTAAAAAATAATTGTTGTTGCAAAAAAAAATATAAAAATTTTTTTATTCATTTTCAATTAATTGAAATTTTAATGTATTAATTAAGACTTTTATCCGTTTTTATCGCTATGCAATTAAAATTCAGCAGTTAATTTCGTGGAAACTTGTAGCCATTTCAGTGGTGGTAAACGTTTAAATAAGATACAGGCAACATTCTAAATAAAGACCAACATCTACAAGTTTATCCTTCTTTTAATTTCAAACACAATTTGGCTACATCTTACATGACATAAAGATGCCGGTAAGTCGACATAAACAATAGCTCTTGATTAGAATTTAAGAAACAAAATGAAACCGAAGTTGTGCTGGTGGTCCATCATTATAAAAAATTAGGTTACATCCTTTCGTTTTATATCCTGTCAAATTATAAAAGTGATTGCATGTACAAAAATATCGTATTAATTATTTATGAGTATTTAACAGCGTATTAATGGTAATTATTGCTTTATGATTTTGATATTTGTAATCATGTTTTAGAAAGGTATATCTTTTATGACGTTTATAACGATAGCTTAAAATATACTTATATTGCTCACATTTCTTCATTAAAATACTTGCTTCTTAATTTTTAATTTGGTGCCTATTTAATGCTTATTATGTGATAAAAACTGTGAACAAACATAAGCTTGCGTTTATAATCGTGAGAACAATAATGAAATTTAAAAGTAATATTTTTCACAGTAGCATACAAAATGTAAAATTTAACAAATTCGGGTTGGGGGACATAACTTAATTTACTGCTTGCTATAAGGTATATTTCAAAAGTAAATACAGTTACTGAATTTGACCACAGGTAAATTTCAGTAGCGTACTACCTTAACCTTTATGTGACTGGATAAAAAAACATCGTTACATGACGGGCGGGGTACCCGTGTACCCATGCGCTAAAATCGTGCGTTAAGGGGCTACACTACCTTAAAACATGAAAACAAAAAAATATTTTTAGTATAAAATATTTGGGAGTATAGAAATACGTGTTTGAGGGTTCCCTAAAAAAATAATTATAAAATTATTTTGATAACAGGAGCTTCAGAATAATTGGATAAACGTTGTAAATCAAGAAATTTTCTACATTCACAACATGTTTTCTTTTGCATTAACAGCTATGAAATTGATAATACTGAAACAATATGCAGTTCACTACGTCCTGTTGGTTTTATATTTTAAAAAATGTTATTGTTAAAAGTGTTATAACATTTGTAAAATACGAAGTACTTCGTAGCGTGCTATTGTAGCCCCTTTTAAAGAATTATAAGTATTCTGGACAACAGGATACAGGTATTATAATGAATAATATAAAATGACTATAAACAATCAAAAAAGTATAAGGATAATTAAGATGGGAAAGTAATTGTATTAACAAATACGCCCTTCACAGGTTCACGCCTAACAAGATAAATGTGCATTATATAGTAAGCAGCCCTAATGACGCTCTACCTGACAATTTTAAAATGTACAAGAATGACTCATTTGTATAAAATGCTATCGATGTACTCAAAGAAAAATAGCAAACGGCTATTTAAAAAATTTGTTAATTAAACTTATAGTTAACGGAAATTCCTCATTAAATGACATCCGCTGCACTGTAAGATTAAGTTCTTAAGTACAAAGGATTAACATGCATTCATTACCGGTTTATTGTTATGCGTAAACCCATTAGTAATTTAGAAAGAGAGTAGGTATACTTTGAATTTACCTATTTAAGGTCCTTCTTTTTGGATTTATGTTTATTCTGTATCATCAGTGTGTAGTGTGTATTCGTTCCTAGAGTTTCATAGTATTCAAGATGCCTAAAGCAAAACCGTCTTTGTCAAGACGCCGTAAGCGAACAAGCAGATCTAGAATAATAAAAACTTGTGTAATAAATCGTAAGTATAGATACTGATTTTTTATCCTATTATTCTTTAAAAAATTAAGATTTTCGTCTATTGTAGAAGTTGTTTTCCTAAACATATTTTGTTTTGTTATAGCAAAAACTATGTTGGATCTAATACAACAAGAAGTGCTGAGAATGACGTTAATGGCATTGTTGAGTGAGTAATTTTATTTTATTACAATAGAAAAAATAGAGCTTTTGTATTGTTTGCAGATCGTATGTTAAAAAAATGTTATTCTCTTACACTTTCCTAAATATATTCCTTATTTATTACAGCGAACACGATATTGAGCCTCAAATTGCTAACAGCGACAACGATAATAGCTTGGTTCAGTAAGTGATTTATTGTTATTATAATACTGTGCATACTAAACTCCCTACTTTTCAGTATCGAGTATTTACCACCTCTTGAGATGGAAGTTGATGCGAACCCACCGTTAACTCTTAATGACATAATACAAGGGAGAAGAATAGTTGATTTGGCATATGTACTTCTCCAATATGAAAATGTTGCTAATCATAAGTACAAATGTGCAATGGGATCAATGAAAATTCAAAAGGAAGTGAAACTAGGACTCCACCACGCTTGGAATTTTCAATGTGACAATTGTGACAAAACGATTGTTATTCATTCAGAACACCCAGATCATGTAAAAGATGTCAACAAAGAGTTCTCATTAGAAGGACGTAAAATCTTACTAGAAAAATTTGACGGTTTCACAAGGATTGAGCGATTGGTTAAAGGTGTTCGGACTGCGATAAAAAATAATAATGAGCAGGGCTCTTTACATTTGCGTGAAAACTTATTAAATGTACCGTTCCATGTTTTTGGGTGTCACACAAAATGCAGGTTAGAATATATCTACAGGTTGCTACCGCAGTATGTGTAGTTTAATATTTATTTTTATTGCAGTACATCTTTTTGTAAGAAAAAGGTGGAAAATGAAAACATATTAAGTATAGCTCAATCAAGTGGAGTATTACGTGAAATTCAAAAATTCTTGGAACCAATGGTACAAAAAAGTGACATGTTGGTACTCAATAAAACTACAAACGCGACTGAAAGGTACGTAAACATATGTATACGCAGAAGCCTGAATAACATAAAAATATGTTGTTTTAGATTTATGTCGCTGGTTTACAAATGTGTGGGAGGTAAACGCATTAATTATACTAAGCGCTTATCATATACAGCAAGAGTTCATGCTGCCGCATTATCGTATATGGGGGGTGTCCTACATGGCATATTCACCACTTGAAAAATCAAAGAAATGGCCAAATGAGAGAAAGGATATTGAATAAGAGACAATGTGCCTTGGAGCGAAGAAAAGGAGTCATTCGCCGAAAATTTCGTGCGCAACAGTCGGAAGCAGACTGCAATTACGGCCCAGATGCATCTCAACCCGATATGGATTAAAACCTATTCAGTGAAAAAAAGAATCATTTTTTAAAAACCTTAAGAGAAAGGGTAAATACAATAGATAAGGTTAGTGAAATACAAAAAATAGCACGTAGCCAACATGAAAATGAAAATTGGAGGTCCATCAGGAAAGCGTACCTTACTGCATCTAATTTTGGTACAGTTATCGAGAGACGCGATTCAACGTCGTGTCATAATTTTATTCGAAATTTACTATATGGAAGGGACGTAAATACGTCATCTATTTTATACGGTCGAACAAATGAGCGTTTAGCTAAGGAGTTATATATCTCAAAGATGGGAACAGACATATTAGAGTGCGGATTGTTTCTAGACACAGAACATTACTTTTTAGGAGCAAGTCCCGATGGGTTAATTGGTCACGATGGCATTGTAGAAATTAAGTGTTTGCACAGTATGAAGGGGAAAAAATTGTTGGACCCATATTTGGAAGAAAATAGATCACTGACGAATAAACTATGTTATGAAATAGTTGGATAAACTAGGTAAGAATATTTATTTCTATGCGGCGGCAATACAATGTTTGTTTCAGAAGGGTCAACTAAATATGAGCAGGAGAAATTTCTGCGACTGTATCATATATTGCGAAACAGACTTTTCTATTGAAAGAATTTACAGGGATGAAGAGTTATGGAATAAGACCATGCTACCAAAATTAAACAGATTTTATATGGATTGCATTCTACTGGAAATAATTGACCCAAGAATCTGTAGAAATATGCGAATACGAGATCTCAAGTGGGTATTAAATACAATATAAATTCAATTGCTGCTCGATATTGCACTTTTTCATACATTTTTTATGTATAGTTAATAGTGTAATTTCCACTCATTAGATTTCCGTTAAATAGAAATTAATACTTACGTACATACTTTGTAATAAGTTTATTTTATGTATTTTCCTGTAAGTGGAATTATTCTGTTTGTCAATAAATATTATAACTATATTTAATTTGATAATAATTGAACTAATTATTAATGAAACCTTTTGAAGCAAACATAAATATATCATTCTTTTACGGTCCGAACGATTACCAATAATATTATATTACAATAATATAAATTTAGTGAAAAGAATGTCAGGTACCTGACCCTAATCCTTCTTCAGGCGTTAAAATAAACCACATTTCGTAAAAAACTTGTTTACATGAAATAAAAGGAGGAGCTTAAAGTAAACTGAAATTTTACTACTTTGTTTCCATCTGTTGTAAAATAAGTGTCTCTAGGAAGTAGTGAAGCCCCTTAAACAAGAATAAACTTGCAAAAACGAATTATTGGCAAGGCTCTATGGTTTATAGCATCAGTTATGATTAAAGCGTTGAACTAGTAACACGTGCATACCTATAGTAAAATGTGTGATAAAGAGGCTGGGCCAAGTACAAGTGCTTCAAAACCAAAATGGAGACGAACCAGGTAAATTATATTTTACTATAATAAGCTCTGAGTAATTACCGTGAAATATTTGTGTGGGTTTAAATAATATTTCAATACAATAGATCAAAGTGGCATTTTTTTAGCGAGCGTGAATGTTGACATAAGAGGCGAAAGCCGAGTGAGAAAATCACACGAGTTAGTAAAAATCACTTTCATACGAGTAGGGTACAGGTAAATAAAAGAAACATATAAAGTTACTAGCTGACCGGACAAACGTTGTTTTACCATATACATTATTTCTATAAAATATTTGTTGCGATTAAAAAACAGGGGTTGATTGTAGAAGGGTGAAAATTTAGGGTTGTGCGTATTTTTCAATGCTGAACCATAAAAAAATAAAAACAAAAAATTTTG
The DNA here is from genome assembly GCA_036346205.1 of Vesta saturnalis. Taxonomy (NCBI): domain Eukaryota; kingdom Metazoa; phylum Arthropoda; class Insecta; order Coleoptera; family Lampyridae; genus Vesta; species Vesta saturnalis. Next base: position 532,059 of record JARFJB010002210.1, on the reverse strand, counting down.
TCCAAAAAATAAAAAAAAATCTTGGATTGGACCACCCTTAACATTTAGGGGTATGAAAAATAGATGTTGACCGATTCTCAGACCTACCCAATATGCACACAAAATTTCATAAAAATCGGTCGAGCCGTTTCGGAGGAGTTTGGTAACAAACACCGCGACACGAGAATTTTATATATTAGATAAAAAATTGATATTTCAGGCTGACGTCAGGAGAGCTTAGGCAGCTAGCGTATATGCCAGATGAAGATCCCGAAGAGCCCTTTGAGCCATCTGAAGAAGACGAATACGTTCCTAATCCTGCCGACCAAGACTTGGAAGCATCTGATGTTGAAATGGATTTGGTAGTTGGAGCAGAAAGCGATTACAATGAAAGCGACATTGAAGAATTAATACAGCCTGCAGACGTTCCTGTAACTACAAAATGCAAAGATGGTTCACAATGGAGTGATACTCCCCAACGAACATGACAAACACTGCGGCGAAATATTTTAAGAGGTAGATTTGGAGCTCCTACATTTACTTCTTCCCTCACTCCAAAACAGTTGTTCAGATTATTTATTAGTGATGAAATATGTTCTATAATTTTTAGAGGCTAATCGAAAACGAAGACAGGTTGTTGAAGACTATAACAAAAAGATATTAGAAACAGCTCCAGTTGGAAATAGGCCGTCATCAAAAGTATTCCATCCATTTACCGAGGATGAGCTGGATGCTTTTTTTGGAATACTGATCGCAGCAGGCATACATAAGTCAAACAGAGACCACGTATCTGAATTGTGGAAATTGGAGTCATTGCCTGTTATACGTGCTGCAATGTCACGCGATCGATTTAAATTGTTGTTACGTTTTATCCGTTTTGACAATCAGAATACTCGGGGTGAACGTGCTAAAACGGATAAAGCTGCCCCAATTCGGGATATATGGGAAATGCTAAACAAAAACCTGCAAACAAAACTATCAGCCTAATGAATGCATAACAGTGGACGAGCAACCTTTTCCCTACAGAGGACACACTAAATTTATACAATATATCCCTTCAAAAACTGCGAAATGCGGAATTAAAGTATTTTGGGCTTGCGATTCAAAAACTGCATACCCCTTACAAGGTCAGCTCTACACAGGAAAGCCACCTGAAGGAGAAAGACAAACAAATGTGAGAGAACGTACAGTCCTTGATCTGGTTTCTAAATATAAAGGATCAGGAAGAAACGTGACAACCGACAATTTTTTTACTACGTTGCAACTTGCAAAAACTTTGGCTTCGTGAAACCTAACTCTAGTAGATACTGTCAGAAAAAATAAGTCATTTTTACCTGCCAAAAAATCTAAAGAAAGGCCAATCAATTCCACTAATTTTGTTTATAACAAAAATGCAACGCTTTGCTCATATGTGCCGAAGAAAAAGAAGCCAGTAATTCTACTGTCTTCTATGCATGTCACAGGTGAAGTAGAAAACACGGAAACCGCGAAACCTGAAATTATAAAATATTACAACCAGACTAAAGGCGGGGTAGATACAATGGACAAAATGCTGTCAGAATATACAGTAAAGCGGAGAACCAATCGTTGGTCTTTGGCATTTTTTTACAATACGATAGATATTAGCGGTTTAGCTTCTTATGTAATTGACAAGGAAAACAGTCCAGGCATAAAATATACTGATAAACGCAGATTATCTCTCAAAGGCCTAGCTAGCGATTCCTGCCATTCATATCAGATGCAAATTACCAAAAGTTATGACCAATCATTTTACGAGAAGTTCAGTAGAAATGGTTTTGGGACGGCAACTTTTTGAAAAACCTGAAGTTCTGTCAGAAAATCCCGTCAAGCGTGATACTTTAGGACGTCGTAAAGTAGTCGGCTCTTGTTATTTTTGTCAAAAGAGCTCAAAAAGAAGACGGAAAACAAGGAACAGTTGCAATCAGTGTTCAAAACCCGTTTGTAATGAGCATTCTGTCGACAAAGTTCTATGCAGAAATTGCAATAGAGAAGCTGAATAAATTACAACACATATTTTATTATACTTATTTTATGTTATCTGATGTAATTTTATATGTAGACTTTATGTCTATATGAATATAAAAAAGTTCCTTTTAGTTCAACTCTAATTTATTCCAACTTTTACTTAAGGGTACCCGGGTACCCTGGCTGTCACCTAAGGGTTAAAAAAGTTAGTTAAAAAAGTTAAAGGATTTTTATTCATAAAAATATAGAAAACAAAAAAAAACATTTTGGCAAAATAAAGCAAACAAGTCCGTATGAGATGTCACGAAGTCTCAAAGCAAAAAGTTTTAAAATAAAAGTGTGACAACGGTTTAAAAATGAAAAGGGTACCCGGGTACCCTGTCAGTCACATAAAAGTTAAACATGCGTCAGAGTTTGCTGTTATTTCATATGTGTGTTTGCTGAATTCTTACCTATGGTTCTTTTCGTAACAATGAGTATGTACGGTACTTAAATAAATAAAATTGTCCTAGTAAATCTTAATGAGCCGTTCTGACATGTTTCCCATCTAAACTCAAGAATCAATTATAGTCTGTCCAAACCTTCAAATTCTTGTGGAGTAATTCTCTCTTTTACTGTCTTTAGTCATTTGTAAATAACGGTATCCTTGTTCTTCATAGCGATGTTGCCAAACGTAAAATGTAATTTAATAACAAATCAATATCAACTCCGTGTACGGTCAAATTTATTGCTTGCTTCTTCTACGATATTTATCTAATTAAGCTAACTCCATTTATTAAAAATCGGTCTTTTCAGAACGCCTACATTTCATTAACGCGTCTTATAAGGAAATGATGATTAATTTCTATAACTGTATGATTGAGGTTATTTTGTAGAATTTTGTATCATATGGAGATGGAAGCAGAATGTGGTCCTGCAAACATAAAACGATATAGTGGAAAACACTTCAGCCCTAAGGAGAAATGCCTCATTATGAATGTACTTAATTATTTCTTGGCCGCAATAAACATTAGTGCAGCTGTTACAGAAGCCACGAAAGCTTTATGTTGCACATAACGTAGTATCTGTGCAATCAAAAAGGAAGGCCAACCGGAGCAGTGGCTAGTCCGAAAAACGCATGAAACGAAAAGGTTCACAACTCAATAATCGTCTACATGTATATGACCAGAATACACAGTCAACTATTCGACGTAAAGTGCACAATTATTTCATTGAAAACATTCCATTAATGGTGATGATGATCTACCAAATTTTAAACGCAATACACTATTCCACCTCTGGAAAGATATGGGTTTTGAGTTTCAAAAGATGCAACGCAAGAGTATCCTTATTTAACGAGATGACATTATAAGATGGAGGAATAAATACTTAAAATGCATCAGAAAGGTTAGAGAAAAAGGTAATTAGTCTTTCTATTTAATCTCTAATTACATGTTTATAAAATAACATCGTATTTCACATAGTTAACAATGTTCACTTTTTAGGTAAATGTATTGTATACACTGATGAATAGTGGATTAATGTGGGGCACACAGTTAGTAAGGCATGGTGTCCCACCACTATTGAAAGTGGTCGGCAGGCATTCGTTCAAGGGCTAAGTACCCCGATTTGCCTTAGTTCATGTTGGTGGCGATAATGGTTTTATTCCTGGTGCGGAACTTACTTTCCTTTGTAAAAGTAACACAGCCGATGTGTACAATGAAATGGATGCAGACACTTACGAGAAGTGGTTTATCAACTAACTCATTCCAAATATACCACCAAATTCAATGATCGTTAATGACAATGTTTCCTATCACAGCAGGAAGGTAGAGAAGTTTCCAACAATGGCATGGCGAAAAGAACAAATTGTAGATTGGCTTAGTAAGAAAGAAATGCCCATTGAAGATAACATGTAGAAGCGACACCTATTGGCTACTGTAGCACAAGTAAGGCATCTATATGACAAGAATAAACTCGACGTTATGGCATAAGAAAGAGGTTATGCGGTTCTTCGTTTACCTCCTTACCACTAGGAATTAAACCCAATAGAAATGGTGTGGGAACAAGTCAAACATCATATTAAAATGAATAACAAGACATTTAAAGTTAAAGACATGGAGGAATTAATAAAATTTGGTTACGAGAAAGTTACGATTGAAATTTGGCAATATTATAGAAGTCATGTAAAGATCGTAGAAGGTAAGTTGTGGGTAGCTGATAATCTTCAAAATTATATTGCAGAGTTTATAATCAACGTTGCAGAATCATCATCCGAAAACCTAGATATAAATTCGAGCGATTAAACTGTACCGAAAACAAAAGGATTTACTAAAATACGAGGTGTGGCTGTTAAATCAAAATAAAATGCTTTACAGCGTTAGTCTCGTTATTTAATAGTCACACTTCCTATATTATATTACAATGGAAATAAATAATTCAGCTATAATCAAACTTTAATAGAATTGTTATTTTGTTTATATACTGCAAACTCCTTCCGTAGACAAAGGACAAAGCTAGCATTTGCTCATGCTGTTGCTTATAGAGCTTCTTTCACAATAGCAGAAAGGGAGCAGCATGGGATATGACGTCATAATTAATTAAAAGTGGTGGGAGGCAGAGTAGGGATTTAGGGTGGGGCTAGGAGTGAGGTTGAGATTGGGGTCGGCTTACTTTCGGGGGCCTTTTTCAACCCCTTGGCTGAACTTTAGTTTTAGTTAAGGCCCTTTTGGTGATATCAAGAGCTTTTGGCGATCTAACCCCCTGGATAGGGGTGTTGTATGCCCCTAGGGTGTGATCTAGCGGCCATTTTGGCTGGGTTAAGAAGTCGGTTAAGACTAGATAAGGCACTTATGGCTTCATTATGTTGGGGTTAAGACTAGGTCACACACTTTCCTTGTTGTGCTTTGATTGGACGACTAAGTCTCAGCATTCTGATTGGTTATGGCGGGAAATTTGAATTTGTATTCTAATAAGGGCACATGTTTTAATTATTTTATTATTTTAATTATGAGCCGTAATTAAATTGTATGATCATAACCCCTTTAACTATGTGTCATAATCAAAACTCTCGGCCAATTTGTTAAAACTAAATAGTATCATCATAACCCTTTTAATTATGAGTCATAATCAAGATTCGTCTATTTTGTTTTGGAGGGAAATTTGAATTTGTGTTCTAATAATGAGGACTAATAAGAACCTAATGTTAAACTGTAAGACAGGTGTAGGGGTTCGCAACTTGCTCTCGGGGCATCGCTCCCTTGTCTCTTAATTTCTATTTAAATCTCTACAGGTTATAGAGGGTATTTTGAATATGTTTTCTAATAAGGGGGACCTAATTCCAACTTGCAAAACAGATACAGGACTTCGGAGCTTGCTGATTTTTTCAAACTGCAAGTTATGATTTGATTGATTGAGATTGAATTCGTTGAGCCAGATTTGATGATCGACTGTTTTCCCACACCAATGCCCTCACGTTTAAGGAGAGTACCAACTCTGAGTGTCGGTTAGCCTAATCTACAAATTAAGTGGTCGCTTATAGGAGCTAGGTATATAAAGTGGGAGAATTGTTACCTGATTTGATCGAAGCTGATTGCTGTGGTAATTTCAAAACAGTATTACTTATAATAGATGATTAAAACCATTTAGCTTTTTTGTTTATAAATTTAATTATTACTCATAATTAAAACCATAATAGGTGGTGTGTAACAGTGGACTAAGCCCTGAAAGCTGGTGTAGACGTATTATACCGCCCTCGCAAGTTATAACTAGGGCCTCTTATTTCAAATTTCACCCCCATAAACATTACAGCGATCTGTATGTTGTTTTAAAATATACCGCTAGGTGGAGCCACTTCTATTACAGAAAACAATCGTTAGGCCATACACTGCTAGATGGCGCCACTAACAAATTCAAATTTTGAGTTCCGGGGGCAATGACTAGATGGCGATGCCCCGATAGCAAGTTGCGAAGACCTACACCTGTCTTACAAGTTAGCATTAGGGCCCCTTATTAGAATACAAATTAAAATGTTCCTCTATAATCTGAAGAGACATAAATACATACTCAGAGCTAAGGTGGGAAAACCCCTAGAGCAAGTTGCGAAGCCCTGTATCTACCTTACAAGTTGGCATTGGGGCCCCTTACTATAATATATATTCAAATTACCCTCCATAACCTGTAAAGACTTAAATACAAATTCAGAGACAAGGGGGCGAACCCCACACCTGTCTTACAAGTTAGCATTCGGTCCCCTCATTAGAATACAAATTCAAATTTCCCGCCATAACCAAACAGAATGCAGAGACTTTGTTCTCCAATCAGAGCACAATTGCTGAGTAGTGGGACTAAGGACCAATTAGAAGCCAGATGGCGGGCACTCGCCCAACCAATCAGGTAAAAGGAATGAGTGTGGCCTAGTCTTATTCCCGCCTTAATACACGTACAACCAATCAGGTAAAAGGAAAGGGTGTGGTCTAGTCTTGACCCCACCTTTATGAAGCCATAAGGGTCTTATCTAGTCTTAACTCCCTCTTGACCCAGCCAAAATTGCTACTAGACCACACCCTAGGGGCATCCAACACCCCTAACCAGGAGGTTTGACCGACGAAAAGGCTCTTAATATGACCAAAAGGGCCTAAATTATGGGCTAAAATTCAGCCAAGGGGAAGGAGAAGGCCCACGAAAAGAAGCCGACTCACTTTTAATTAATTATGACGTCACATCCCATGCTGCTCCCCTTCTACCCGCAATCACATGTACAGGGTAATCTAACCCATCATATTTCTACTTAATGTACCCTACATTACATACGCCTACTTCGCTTTTCTAAAAAATGCAGTTCAAAGATTCGATTTGTATAGATTAAGGGTAGTCTTTTCGGTATATTCATAAGTACATTACAGATTTATCTAAATTTGTATTGCATTGCAAATATATTGATTAATTTTGAGGTTAGAAATTGTGTCTTTTGTACCGTAGATTTAGTATTATTATAACCGTTATACGGTATTATAGGTGCAGTAAGCCATTGGAATAATAAGTTTGGAAATCCTGCACTGTTTTTCCATAAGCCTCATACTGAATTTGGAGGTTTGGACCCGCTATAAAAATGTTGCTACCAAATGTATGGATTAACCTCTTAAGGGAATAACACGTGTATATATGTCATGCACATTGGCGTTGCTCCGCGCTTATGTCGTAAAGATTCGCATTGTAGAATTTTAACTGAATCTCTAAGGGGTGGTCGTAAATATCCGTCTGTGGTAAATTATGGGTTAGGCGATATTAGGAGGAATCTAGTGTTACAACTTGTCTCGACTTTTACGCAACGTGCATCTCGTAGTGGGAAGTTTGAGATAGTGTATTTGTGTTGTATTTTATCTTCAGGCACCAGTGAAAATTTTCAGTTTCATCCAACATTATTAATAGTGGTAAATATTCTATATACATAATATTGTATATTTTTATTTTATTTATTTATTTGTTTTTATAGCCATGAAACAAAAGGAAAAAATCGTAGAAAAATATGCGGTGGGTAGAGATGTCATAAAACGTCGAGCACGTACACCAAGGCCTTCAAGATTAGTTGAACGCCATTTTACTGAATTAATACCAACAGCAACAAAACAAATCCTACTAAATGTTGTGTTTTATGTTAAATGAAAAAAATTCACAGTCACGATACTGCTATACCGATTGAGTAAAAAATTCCATGACAATGTATTTCTTTGAAATAACGTAATAATTTCATTTTATGTTCTTACATTATCAATAAATTGTTGATTTAAACTTTTTGTTTTTTTAATAGTTATGACGAGTTGAATTATTCAGATAATGCGTGTGACGTATATACTCGCATGCGGTGAAAATTCCCGCCCTCTGAGGTTACATTTTACTTCACTGGTTGCCGCCCTGAACATGTTAAATACACAAAACTTTTCTTTCGACAATCAGGCTAATAATAATAATGCAATGGAAGTCATAACAAGACATTTCGGCAGTTAATAGTGTTTTGATTCGGCTATGAAAAAAATTACCTTGTTCTGTTCGCTCAAACTCCTCGCCGGTCGGCTATATATGAAGGGTTTTGACAGTTTTAACGCAAAAATTTCCATCGGAACCAGGTTGTGGTGTGTGTAGCGTGGTTGGTGTGCTGATATTCGTTGGCAGGTATCTTGCTGGGGTCGTCATCCAATAGATGTGGGGATGCGGAGGGCATACGGGATGTTGTCAAGGGATTCTTCTATCTCCACGGGGAGTTGTGTGAGGATGGCGGGTGGATGTTTGAATTTGTGCTTGAGTTTATTTCGTGGGAATGGGGAAAGCGGTAGTTATAAGGAGTGGTAAGGATCTCTTTGGTTGGGATGGTATCGCCGAAAATTCTTTTGTGGGTAAAATTTTTCTGAAGGGTTTGGATTCTATGTGTGATTGGGGATATATTGGCGTGTTGGATGATAAGAGTGTTAGGGTACCTGAAGGGTAACCGGTATATGAGTCGGAAAATTCGGCGCTCACAGGAAGCGATGGAGTAAAGGTCTTTTGGGTTTATATTTGTGTATATGGGAGCGTTTTGGGGTGACAACCTCTGTTTCTACCCCGGAGGGCGTCTAGTAGGTTTGCGCGGTTCCTAATACGGTTGAGGGTTTTTTTAACATCCGGGAGCCAGTTGAGGGTTCGTGTGAAAAGGATTCCTAGGTAAGTAATTTCATCTTGGAGAGGGAGTCTTTCCTGATTTAGAGTGAGGGACACATTTCTGGAGGCAAGCTTTGGGCACTTATCTTCGATGTAATGAGGATGGAGGAAGAGGATTGCTTGGATCTTGGTAGGATTGACGGAGACTCTCCACCGGTTAGCCCAGTTGGAGAAGTTCCGTAGGGTTTTGGATATGATGCGGGAGGCCGTTTCGCTGTTCCGGTTAACCGCCCAGAAGGCGGTGTCATCCGCAAACTGCGCTACGACTACTCCGGGTTGAGTGACTACGGGTATATCAGATGCGAAGATAGTGTAGAGGATCGGGGCTAAGGCAGAACCTTGTAGTACGCCTGCTGTTGGTTCGAAAGGATCTGAGAAGGTTTTCCCTACTTTGACCCGAACTGACCGGTTGGTCAGGTACCACCAGGATGTATTGCGCTAACATGACTCAAAACCCAATGTAAAGGGGGTGTCCGTTCGTCTTGGATGAGCACAAGGGATCGAATCGAAGCTGAGCGGAATAAAGTATTCCATTTACTGCGGGTGTGTAGAGTATGTAGGTATTCATGAAACCACCTTTTCCAGAAATCTTGGTGTATCCTTTGAATTAGCCGCCACCGATCCATACGTGCAATGGGAAGAGATAAAATATCAGGTTTAGGTGGAGCCACTAGCAGCTTCGTCACAAGAAAACGTCCAGGAGTCATCGCGCGAATATCATGAGGATCGTTGCTGAAGGACACAATTCTTGAGTTTAGAACAGCTTGAATCTGTATAAAAACAGGATTAAGCTACTCATAGGTTAAAATCGGGCCACCGATAATGCGGTGCAGATGTGTTTTAATAGGTTTAACGCCCGCTTCCTACAGCCCTCTAAAATGAGGAGCCACTGAGAGGTTAAAATACCAACCGATAAACTCCTGCTAAGCAGCCACGGAAGAATCCTCTTGAAGCTGCTTACTGGCGCTTACGAAGTTTGAGCCGCAATAACTGTATAAGTGCTCGAAATGAGCACGTCTCCCTATAAATTTACGTAAAGCAGCCAAAAATGCGTCGGTTGAGAAACTAAAAACAAGTTCGAGGTGAATAGATTTTGTATCTAAACACACGAAGAGGCACGTATAGGCTTTGGTAGTTTTTGCCCCTCGAGCCTTCGTCATAGTGACATTAAAGGCCCCTATGGAGTCTAAACCCGTATCCAAACAACATTTGGCAGATACATGCAAACGGGCCACTGGTAAGTTACCCATCGGAAGTTGTAAAGGTTTAGGGTTTAAGCGCCGTCAGTTAATACACTTAAATACGCGGTTACGAATTGTGCGCTTCGAGGAAATAATCCGAAAGCGTTGAGACAATAAAAATAGGACAGCCTGTGTGCCGGCATGGAGATATTTTTGATGATAAAAATCAATAATTAAATTAGTAAAGTAATTCTTGCTTGGAAGTAGCAAGGGATATTTCGCATCGTAAGACAAATCTGAATATTGTATGCGGCTTCCGACTCGCAAATATAAAAGCAAAGATTCCATAAAATTAAATTCAACAATTATATTTGCTAAGGTAATAGAACGCTGTTCGGAAAGAGCTTACGATGGTTCTTGAAAGCGCGAAGAAACGGCGACCAATTTTGGGGGGAATTTTTAAGAAAACTTGGTCCCACCCACCATAAGGAACTGTCAATTAAGTCTCCTGGAAGCACGCCTCTAGAACCAACACCTGCGGAATTTTCAGAAGAAATAACATGTCGCCAACATGACGTATCTAGCTGCTCTTGAATGAATGCTCCTGTTTATGAGCCAACACCAGCGGATATTAGAGATTTTATTTTATTTTGCCACCATAATGTTCTTTTTCTATTTTGCGTGTTTAATATGTACATTATGACACTCAAACGGGTGTTTTAATGTTTGACTTTAAAGTATCTAACATTTTTTTTCTTGATGTTGGTATGTAAACTAATGAAGTTCTTTATTGATGTATGTAAACGTAAATGTAACATAACCTATTCTTATTTGAAATGTGTATATATCCTTTGTATTGAATTATTCCTGATTAATGTATTGCAATGATTAAGATGACCAAAACTGAATATGGACGATTTCTCTTTTTTACTGTGTTTCAAGATAAAGCGTCAATATGCTTTCAAATTAAGCCGATTACATCTTTTGCATAAAATATAACCTTCATTTAACCTTGTTAACTTCACTTGAGTGTAAATTATTAAGTTTACATAGTATAGTGTAATTTTATTCCGATTATAATGTATATAGTATACAACTTCTATTGAGAACATATTTATAAGGTAGTTTGAAATGAATTAGTAAGAAATAATAGTTTTAATACCCTACATTTGTATCGAACTCAAACAAACAAATACCACTGTTGCCAACCTACATTCAAAATTATGAAATAAGGTGACAAATGGAATTTTCATTTTTTCAAAATTTTCAATACAAATACGCAAAATAGAAAAATATAAGAAACTCGTTTCATAAGACGCTTTATCGCATTCGTCCATTAGAAAACTCCCGCTGCGCGGGTCGTTTTAAACTTGACTCATGTGATAAAAACGCGTATAGAAACTTGTTTCTTAATACTATTATACGCCCCCAAATGCGGGCGTAATGTGGTCTTTATAGCACGGAAATGTCATTGTTGCTAAGCAGCATGATTGACAGCTAACCCATTACATGATATGTCACGTAAGTGACGTTACTATACAACCTTTATTAATAATAATAATATTAATGAAACTTATTCTTTATAAAAATTTAAAATACAGTTGGATGGATTTGAAATTGTAACTGAGCCAACACCAAAGCTGACAGTTCCTTCGCCGTTTTGTGGTATACTTATAGCTGCTGTACCAGTAATGTTCTGAGCAATTTTAATTTTATTTTCCAGAGAATTCTCTACATATGATTCGGCTACTTTATCCGATCGCCATCCACCAAGCTGCTTCAGTGCCCTTGTATCACCGCCGCTTTTTGCAAAGATCGTCGCCGCACTCCTGCGAAAGCAGTGCTCTGTGTACTTATTGAGGAACTCTGCTATTATCCTCGGCATTTTACCTAAGGTATTTTTCCCAACAGTCTGAGCACTACATTTGCCATTATGATAAGACAAAAACAAGCTGTTCCGGTCGTAATGCTGCATATTTTCGGTACAAAGAGACGTAATCAACCAATCCATCGCTTGGTACAATTGTAAATTGCCTCGAAGTATAAGTTTTGGTTTTTTTGATCTTCACTAATAGCACTAATCCCTCAGTTGTTACGTCCTGTACAGCCAAATCGTGCAGTTCTTCGTGACGACATGCTCCAAAAATACCAAAGGCTGTGACAACCTATAAAACACAATAATTTTTATAATGAGAATTGGAAAAAAAACTAAAATCGTTATACCTTAACTAACAAGTACGTATGATCAGGCACCTTCAACATGAATTCTTCAATTTGATGCCGTTACAATACATAGGACTTTTTAGCTTGATCACCTACAGAATTATCCTTCATGAATTCTGTGAGCATGGAAAAACGAGATATATCAACATCTTCCTTCAACTTGAACATCTTTTTCAATTTAGAATATAAACACCACAGTGACGACGACTTATAGATCTTTGACTGCAACAACAGATATTTATTGAATAGAGATAATTGACTAATGTATATATACAATCCCTTACCATTTGAGACAAGTATGCCACACAACTTTTTCATCACATTTTGTGGACACATTTTTTCAAACTTTTATGTATAAATATTTCGATTTACTTATTTTTGCCTGGACGGCCTCAAATTCATCTAAAATTTCTTGTGAATAAGTTTTTGCGTTTTCACTTTCCATTTTAGAATGCAAATTATTTACAAACAAACAGTACCTTAGCAACAATTTAGCAATATCACAGTACCTTCGTAACAACAAATTAGCCTACTGTCGACATTATTTCACTGCATTTGCATTTAAAAACTTGCCGAAAATACTGAATCTTTTTAAAATTTTGTTCCAGTTTCATGGTGCAAAATAAAATAAAACATTGTATGTACCACGGGCATAATTGTAGATTATGGCGCTCAGGAATATAAAAGCCCTCCGCTTCGCGTTGAGCTTTTAACATTCCCTCGAGCCATAATCTTCTGATTATGCTCTTAATACATAAATATATATTACTGACTTGCTAATAAACTATTACAACATAACCATTCAAGATGATGATGAAAACGATGAAGTGGATGAGGTGAATGTATGTCAAATTCAAGATGATGTTGATAATTCACAGAACAGGAAGAACAGATTTGAGGTCGAGCAGATGGATGCATCTCAAAGTCATGATGATGATAGCGACGAATCACGGTGGAAGAAGAAAAAAAAATGTGATTAAATAAATGATGTATTGTTTTTATAATATACGCTAAGCTTTACTTCAATTTTTATTAATAATCTTGTTTTCCCAAGGACGTTCGAACCTGTACTAACAATGCTGCAGTTAATGCGAAAGGATGGTTAGATGGGTAATTATAATAAGTGTGAGACTGTTTTTTTGCACACTGTAAGTTAAATCAAACTGTTATTTATTTTAATTGAGAGCTGGTCTAACATGATTAAGTTTAATCAGTTTGGTAATTTGGATTGTGGTGGGTTTCAGCAAAATGTAAGTTAGTTTAATCGGTATGTTTGAACTGTAAGCTGGTTTTTGGAAGCTGTAAGTTATGAATTGATTGAATCGAGATTGATTTGGTTGAGTGATTGAATGAGATTGATATGACTGTTTGATTTGATCGCCCGTTATTTGTTTGAGAAATAGACGCGAGAGAGAGTGAGGGGGAGAGAAAGAGGAAGGAAGGGTGCAGAGAGGGGGGTGGCGCCACAAACAAACATATTACAGAAAACATTCGCTAATTTAAAGATATACACTAGATTGCGCACATACAAAACCCTAATTAGTTCTACGAATATACCGCTATGTGGCGCTACCTTTATTACAGAAAACATTCGTTAGTCCATACACAACTAGAAGGCAACACAAATTCAAATTTCGCAACGAGAGGACCACGATAGGAGGGCGTAGACCCTAACAAAGTTCCTATTTCTGTCTTATTTCATTAACATTTAAAAATTCCAGGGTCGACCGCTTCTATAAAATATCAATAATTCAAGGTCATGTCAAATACCTTGTAATTTATATATGTGCTAATATTAATGGTTCGCTAAATTAGTAAAAATAGACAGGCAATTTAAGAATAATCTCACATCTATGTAATAATTATAGTGACCGGTAAAGGCTGTATATTATCCTTTGCATGTATTTCAAGTGCAACGATCATCGAATGAGCATTATGATTATTATAAATCAACATCACGAATCTTAGATGTTTTACGGCTTGTTCGTAAACTATTACAATATAATCCTTCAAGGTGAAAACGATGAAGTGGATGAGGTAAGTGTATCTCAAACTTTTTATGCTGATAGTGATGTTCTCCATGAAGATCCAGATAGGTTAAATTACCTTGCTCTTAATTTTGAAAATAAGAGAAGTGCACCTACCCTCAAATATAACATTTTTAGGATAATTATGTAACCTGCTTATAATAAACCCTATTACAAAAAATCACATTGTAAAACAAAAACAGTTATCTATGCCAGAATTGCGTTTAAACTTCATGTCAGATAGAAATTAATTAATAGGCATAAATACATGTTAACATCAGATATTGAAAGAATTTGGGCTAACGCTTAAATTCAGCCTTAAAGATTCCATAGAACATAATCAATTATTATATAATGTCCTCACTAAAAGCGGGATACAACAAACGGTCCCGTAAAACCGTGTAAAAGTGTAATAATGTGCCACTCAGTGGATTGAAATGTGTCACTTGCAGTTCTTTAATACATCCTGATTGTTTGAAATGTTAAAAATGTGATAATTTTGAGTGACAACAACATCAATTGTTTTGCTGGCGGTAGTGATAGGGATTTGGCAGAAAATGACAAGGATGTTGCGATAACCGATTGTAAGTACGAAACTTTAGTGAAGCTAATTATTTGAATGAAATAATAAAACAAAAAGACTTTTCGATAAACTGTTTGAATGACACTGTGAATTCGTTAAAAGAACAACTAAAAATGTTAAATTTCTTTCAAAATGCATGCATATATAACCAAAAAACTAGTTCTTTACGTAAAAAACTAGGTGGAATCTAGTTCCGCTACTATAGTTAGCGAAAATAAACAATCATATGCTAAAGTCTTAATTACTTCCGGCAAACCGATTGAATGTGACAAGGTCATAAACATTGACGCAAAAGCTTCACGTATAAGGTACCTAATCAAATAGGACGTATACAGGAGGATACCCGAAAAAAAGGTAACGCTACCGGGGTTGAAATTCCGATTGGTAACGGCGAAGATAACGAAACTCTATAAAATAAAAAGTTTGTTACGATTAATAGCAAAAATTGAAATAATAATAAAAGAAATTCATTAATTTTTGGGCCATCGGGTAACGGTAATATCACCGGGATCAGGAGAATGATAAACTTCCATATTTCCCGTTTACACCCCAGCACCAGTGCTGAGCAGATTAAAATTCACTTAACAACAAACAAAATCGCAGAAGCTGAGGTGGAAAAGTTAATTTCAAAATTTCCCGAAGTGTACTCGTCATTTAGGATAGCGGTCAATGATAATGTTAGGGAAGCCATACTAGATTCAAATTTGTAGCCCAAGGGTGTACTATTGAACCGGTTTTTTTGGCACATTCAGTAACTGAAGATAAGTGAGGTATTTCCTTGTAAAAAAAACAATTATTCTAAGCTTAGTGATACTAGAAATTCTAATGTAGATGTTAAGTAAGGCTTATATAAATTAAGAATTACTCATCAAAATGTGCAAAGCATTTGTTAGAAGATTTGTTAGAAAATACAACTATTTTTATCAATTCAGGACATTGATGTTATGTGTGTCACAGAGAGTTGGTGTAATGACAGTAATATCCGCTCGTTCATTATTCCTGGTTACAAATGGGTGTCTTATTATAATAGAACACGTTTCCTGCACGGCGGGGTACTAATATTATGTAGAGCTTAGATCTAATTAAAATATCTGAATTTACGGAATTCTGTATTGATAAAGACTTCGAGCGTGTTGGAACTAAATTTTGTAGTAATAATCTTAATCTGTATATTTTATGTGTATATCGTAGCCCAAACGGCGATATAAATACTTTTTTAAGTAAGTTAGAAGGAATTCTAAACTGTATCGTGAATAAATATCCTAATTATTGTATATTACTCTGCGGTGATTTTAATATTGACTTTTTTAAGGAAAGTGGGGATAAGATAGCTCTAATTGATTTAATCGATTCTTACTGTCTAAATAATATGTTTAATAATGCAACCAGAATTACTAAGAATAGTGCCAATTCAATAGATTATTTTTTACAAATTTTCAACATCTTATATTAAATAAAGAGATTAACGATTTCAGATCATACATTTCAGCAGATTAAACTTCTCTCATCATGTCAGACTTAAAGGAATTCTTACTGAGGTACATCGTTTTCTCAAAAAAAAAAAAACGTAGAAATGTTCAAAATGTTTTAATGAATGATAAGTTGGATTGATGTATATAATTCGAACAGTGGGGTTAACGTAAGCTTCGGTATTTTTTCCAATATTTTTAAACATTACTTTAACTTAACATAATAAATAACAAATCAAACAAATCTTGGCTTAACCAAGATTTAACAGAAATGTCTACAACATTCAAACAATTATATGTATTGAATAAGGAGGGTTTCGTAGACGAAGCATATTGTAAACACTATAAAACGTGTATAGGAATGAATTAAAAAGGGCTAAATAGGCGATCAATGACCAAAAAATTTAAAAACTTTTCTGTAATCCGAAAATGTTATGGCTAATAATTCACGACAACGTAGGTAGTAAGAAAATAACTAATGCATCAAGAATGTTAATAGATGGCATAGAAACTATCTCGGTAAGTAGTGATTCTATGCAAAGATGCTCCTCGTCGCAGTCGACAGTAAGTCGTCAGCAAAACTATTTTTTTACGTCCCGTATCTGAAAAGGAAGTATTACATATTATTAACAATTTAAAAAATACTTATTCTTGTGGCCCAGATGATATCCCATCTAAAATCGTGAAAATATGTGGACCAGTAATTATAAAACCACCTGCATACTCATAAACGAATGTATAACAAAGGCTTATTTCCCGGATTAATGGAAGGCATCCAAAATTATTTGCTTGTATAAAAAAGAGAATCCACAATTAATTAATAATTATAGACCTATTGCACTTTTATTGATATTCTCAAAAATTTTGGAAAAGGTTATAGCTCATCAAGTAGTACATTTTCTTGAAAATAATGATATATATTATCTTCAAATCAATTTGAATCAGGAGGGTAAATCTGCAACTATCTAAAGTATGAAATTGTTTGTATCATGAACTTGACAAAGGCAATATCTGTGGATTTGCGTAAAACCTTTGATTGTGCGAATCACCACATTTTACTTAATGAAATGGAATAGGATGGCCTAAGAGGAAATTTCAGAAAACTAGGTGAAAGGTATTTAACTGGTAGGAAGCAATTTGTTCAATACTTAAACTCTAAATCTGCGAGACACTCGAGTAAGCATGGGGATTCCACAGGGAATTATTTTGGGACCATTATTGTTTTACTATATTGCAATGATCTAGACGACTCTACATCTTCCTTTTATTACGCATTTGCAAACAATATAACATTAATAGTATCCGATAAATGCTACGACGGTATGGTTGATGCGTTAAGACCAAATTTGCAGCCCTTAAATGATTATTTGAACGTAAACAATCTAGTTCTTAATCAAACTAAAACTCATTCTGTCCAATTTTATCTATGTAGGCATCTGTATGTAGAGAGTCCACTTATCAAATTAAATAAGATCCCATACAACAAGTAACCTCGACTAAATTGCTTGGCTTACAGTTAGATATGTCGCTAAATTGGAAAATACATGTTGACAACCATTGTAAAACTAGTGCCCAAAATTGCTATATATAAGACGCCTGAAGTAGATTTCAAGTACATATGAAGTGAAAGTTTGTTATCGTCTGCTGCAAGAAGAATATTTATAATACAGAAAAAAGCAATAAGGATGTTGTTTGGATTTGCCTTTAGACAATCGTGTTAAAACTATATAAGAAAATCTATTGATTCTTATATATATATATAGATATATATATATATGATATATATCATATATATATATATATATATATATATATATATATATATATATATATTGATAAATTTTAAGTGAATATAGAAGTTTTAATCATACATACCCTACAAGATTTGGAAGCTATTTGTTACTAAATTCTCACAGAAAACAACTTTTTAAATCAAATCTTTAATATATTGGGGCTATATTATTCAATAAATTGCAACAAAATTATGAAGTATTACCAGAAAGAAACTTTAATAATAAAATTAAAAGATTCTTAATTCAAAATGCATTTTACTCCGTAGAGGAATACATGGATTATATATTCTAAGTATGTATATTGTCCTACTATTTACTTAGGGTTTGTTTGTTATTTATGTTAACATGCCTTATGTTGCAAAACTGTAATCGACTGGGCGAATAAAGTATTATTAGTATTATTATTATTATTAGAACAGATCGTGGGTTCGAATCCCACTCAAGGAATTCTTTTTCCGTATGTATTTTTAAATTTTAATTTACATACAATTTTGATATTCAATAAATTTTGTTCAAAAAATAATTCCTTCCATAGTTTTCTATGAATGTTTCTTTCACAAGTAAATTTAAAATCAGTCATGTACATATCATGTGTGAAACCTAGCGAATTGAGGGCTCTCATGACATAAGTAGAAAAAGTTGACTTTGATCATTAATAAATAAAGTTAGTGTACATCGGTACTAATATTAAAAAAATGCATACAAATTAAGTTTAAATTGAATGATTCCTTCCTAGTAGTTGGTAACGTAGTTTTCTAAAGAACAGATCGTTAATCAGATACACGAGGAATTATTTCTGTAGTAATTTAAATTTTAATTCAAATAAATAGTTATTATTATTACTATTATTCCGTTAACTTGCATTCAGTTCAGAAAAGTTTTATCAATCTTGAATTGTAAATTTAAGTTTATTTAAAAGCTAAATAAAATTTCAAATTAAAGTTCAAAAGATTAAGGAAACTGAGTATAATTAGCGAAATTTTTGAAAAAAAATTAAGTCAACCATGAAGAATTATGTCAAGTAAAGTGTTAAATTGTAACTGTGATTACCATATTCGTCTTTATTTGGAAATAATTATAGATCTAAGTAGATCTACAAAATTATCAGAAGTGTGAGTATAATCGATTTAGTTAAACATTATTTTGAATTCACCTATTAAGTTCAAAATTGATAGACATATTGAAAGAATTTGTTTACAGATTTAAGCAACAAAAAAATTTTTAAATATTTCATTTGAATGTTAAATATAATTGCAGAACAGTGAAATTTAAAACACAAAATTACATTTGCAAAATGAAATTAAGAAAACTAATCTTGAAATTGACTAGCAATTTATTTAAAATTGGAAATAACATTTAAACTAATTGAGGAAAATACGATTAACTTTGAACTGTATGATTAACTTTCAAGCACCAAACACTACACTTTAATTAATATTTGTCTACAACCTCACAAAAAAAAAAAAAAATTCACTTCAAAAATAAAAATATTATGAATAGTAATACGCACGGAATACAGACTAAAAATATTAGAGATTTGTAAAAACCCATACAGGGTAAAATGTTTTTTTTATGTATTTTTATATTAATATTAGTATAAAATTTAGTTTTTGTGTTTCTTTGCGTAATATATCATGTTCATTCAATCTATTTTTTCAAAATGGTAAATGTAAAATGTATGCTTCACTTCAATCAAACAGAATGTCGCCTTTATATTCATTTCTTCATTTATCTTCTGTATTTGTTTTAAATTTATGTAAAAAGAGTATTATACAATTAAGAATGCAAGTAATATTTTTTATAAGTAACAAAATTATATCTTATTTACGTTAATATGTAAACGACAGGCACCAATTGCAGACTTGATTGGACCTAAAAATGTATATTTTTTGTTTAATAAATCAATTTCAATTTCAATTTCAATTTCAATTATTATTATTACTATTATTATTTTATTATTATTATTATTATTATTATTATTATTATTATTATATCAATAAGTTTAAAGCCTGTGCCTGGGTTTTTATATCCTTGAAGTATCTGATAAAAAAATCAAAACTGGCTCTAATAAGTATTAATAATAATAAACACAGATTAAATAACATCTTTTTATTATCAAAAACACTTCATCTTTACATACCTTATCTATTGAATCTTCTTTCCCATTATTAGAATACAATTTCTTATGACAAAATAACGGCCAAGGTTCTAGATTCTTGAGTTTAGCAAAGATAATGTTGTAACGCTCCTGAAATCCTTACAATATATTTTCCCATCCTAATAAATAATTCCCATCAAAAATTATTTCCTACTTCCTTCCGCAGCCGTAATGGCATTGTCAATAAAAGTTAGCAGTTTCACATTCCTTTACCACTCCGTCCAAATTTCCCTGTAAATATCCGACCGCCCTCTTCCTGATTATTATTATACTCGTTTCCGCTATGATTGATTCTTTAAATATAGTATCCTTATATTATACCTGTACGTTTACCAGTTATAAAACCCTGCCGATAAACCGAGTCTTACAGTACCTGATATCTTGCTTAATTATTTCCTACACATTTCCCATACAGTTAATAACCGTATTAGAATTCACTCTAATTGTGACCAGGATGTTATTCATAATGCGATCCTCTCGGAGTTCTTACCACGAGGGAGTGTAGAAGAATCACTGAGGGACGTTATAATTATCGACGGTGGTTATGGCCTAGAAGAAACAACAACTCCGCGATGCACCCAGAGACATATCTTCCCTTTCCTCGAGTTAATAGTGATCTGGAGGTCTTTCCTTATGCGACGAAATTTGTACCACCAGGGACGTAAAAGAATCACTCAGAGACGTTTTTATCATTGATGTTCATCCAACCGTACATTCTCCATAGTCACCCGGTGTTTATTATTTAAATTTTTCCGTCTTTGGTATAAAATTTTGTTTTGTACTAAATCAAAACCACAAGTTTACGTAATTAACCTAATACATACACAAGGTCACATTTCCATTGAGAAAATTTTTAATTAGCCTAAAGCCTTATTTTTGCCTTATGCATTTTTAGTAATCATTTACTACATTCAAATCACCTCAAATTATCAGGCCATTTCCTTAATCACTTAAGTTAACACTTGCTAAGCAGCTTGCAGGATAACGTAATATAAGATTATTCACCTTCATACTAACGTTTCCTGAAATTCCGTAATTATAAATTATTATTCATTTTATTAAATACATAAATAAAAGTTTACCTCGAGTAGGATTTGAACCTACGACCTGTACTTTGCTACAGTACCGCACTAACCAACTGCGCCATCAAGGTTCAAGCCCCAATCGATCTAAATCTTTTCTTTATGTATGTAGAACTGATGTAAATTCTAAATATGATGAGATTACAATCAAATTACTTATATTAATGGAATGTGAGCCTGCAATATCGCAAGGATTCACACATATCAAAGCAACTTGACTAATATTAAATTAATTCCATAATTATAGTTTGACCGGTTCACAGACACTACACTCACCCTTTTTTCTACCCCACACATAAAGTAATTGCATTATTAACTAGTACCTCCGAAATAAAAAAAATGTTCTGTCATAAAACACGTATGTGACTTTACTATTCGCAGTTGGCGACATCAGTCGAGAGACCCCGAAACCGGACCGTCAAAACCGAAACCGAACCAAGGACGATCTCGGATGTGGATCTTTGCCATTCTTACCTTTCAGAAAGTAAGAAAAGTATGCGAATTTAGCGATATCTTGAAATATGGCACAACTATATAGCTAATCGGGATTTGATCCGATCCAGTAGTGTGGTTAGTTTTTAATTTACTGATAACCAGTACTACTTCATTCGGATGTTCTGGATATAGGTATAGAAGAATTATTGAAAGTAGTAAATTTGGAAAGTTCGCGACTAACAACTGAAGCATACACAATGTTAAAATAATCTCTGAGAGCTTGTACAATTGACTCAAGACTAGTGTATAATACATCATTATATTTAATAGTACAATAGTGAATCCTTTTTTGAATTAACAAAATTGCAGAAGCAGGATTAGTCATAACAATGTTTTGAATGTTAGGAACATACTTTTTGTACTTAATATTGAATTTCGGCAAACGCTTAAATTCCTCGTGGTTATATTCGTTACCAAATTTTTTTACAGTTTTACAGTGCCTTAGATCTGAGTACTAGGATTTTCTTGATTTTCAGTTCCTTAATTGATCTACACAAGTACACAGGAACATATGTAGAAAAAACATTGTGTAGAACAGAGTACAATTGTTCACACGCTGCATCTGCGTCAGCATAAGAGTAAAGGATTGACCAATTAGTGTGTAAAATTGAGTTATCTAAGTAACATAATCAACTAAGTTACCTGCTTATTAAAATTGTAAGTCAAAAATTGGTTAGTGCTTGTTATTTTATGCTTCAATCATAAGCTGGGTGAAATGTCCTCAGAAACAACTGGCATATCATCATGAGTAACAGCAAAGTTAATATCAGTAGAAGCAATGTCTATTATTAACTACGTTATTAAATTGTGTTAAGTTATAAAAATTTCTAAAATTATTCAATCTGATTATGAAGTACTATGGAAACGAGTATAATTAGTTTTTAACCGCCAAAGTTTACAAAATTTACAACCCCGATATCCGTTACATTTACGGTTTTTGCAATGGAAACTCAGCCGCAGATGTGCATGAGTATGCATTAAGATTTCCAAACCGGCCAATACCAGACCGACAAGATTTCCAAAACGTGCATAACCAACTACACCAATACGAGGCTTTCCCTAAACCATCGACTGAACGTGCAATACCACAAGGACTGGCAAATGGAGAGAACATACTACGAGAAATTGATAATAATCCTAGCACATCTGTTCGCCGAAATTTGGCGCACATTAAGACTTCCAGGTTTTCATGTATTTCATATCCGGCCTCTTCAAGCTCTCTTGTGCATAGATTTTCCCAAACGTATGGAATTTTTCCGCTGGATAATTGAGAATCCACAAGTAGTTTATAAAATTTACCATGAATGGATTAATGAATAAAAGAATAGCCATATATGGAATTTCGAGAATCCACATGAAAACACACGATAAAATCATCAACAAAGGTTTCAGTGAATGTTCGGTTTGGAATTATTGAAAGGAAATGTGTTAGAAAATGTTCCTCTAGCCATGAGACAAGGTATGTGGTATCAGCATGACGGTGCCTCAGCGCACTTTCCTTTACGCGTAGGACAACTCTTAAATCAAAGGTTTGAAGGACTTGTAATTGGTAGAGGAGAACAAGACCCCTGGTCCTCAAAGGATCGCCTGGCTTGACATGCCTAGATTATTATTTGTGGGGTAACATGAAATATATGGTTTACCAAACACCACCAGAGACTGTTGAGGATCTTAGAAAAGACTCATTGTTGAGGTAGCCGATCTAAATCAGAATAATAATGATATTCCTCTGCGCAATACTAGCAGTGAAATATAATTTCTTAACGGAAGTGGCGTGTAAGTATAGCACCAATGTTTTTTAGGGTAGTCGTATTTTTTCAGAGGTCACTTTCGTGAATTTAATCGGGACTGACATTGATTTCTTTGGGTAGTATTTGCACATTTTATAACAGAAGGGGCTTTGAGTTTATGTGACTGTTCGTAGTATGACTAAAGGTAGAAGAATGATGCGCCATCTCTCCCGGTCAACTGAGATAGATGGCGAATTTTGTACAGGGATAGATGGCAACGTATTATATACAACGTTGTTTCTTTGTTTTAAACAACAGTTGATGCTGTAAAAAATTAATTTCAGTATAAATTGAGCGGCTAGACATTTTAAAGTACCTGCAAACACCATTAGAGGACGTATGGAAAATAACTGCCTCGTCAAGGAAACAAGTTAGGATGATAAATTGAAGCATAACATTAATACTGATTTAGAAATAGCTGGTGATCAATGGTTACAACTTTTTCTTCGTCATAACCACGAATTAGGTATACTTTTTTAAAGCACCTTGTTACTACTATGACAAAGCAGACATCATTTATCAGGGAGAGGCACCAACACACTTACCAAGGGCTACTTAATATTGGATCACCTTTTCCTCATTGTAAATCAGTTCTAATTCTTATCCTTCCTTCTCGCCCTCACTGTCTTCGTATCGGATTGAAAGTCCAAAATTAAAAAAAAATGGCTGTGGTTTCTAGGGTAATAAATTCCGGATGTAAGATCCTGCCCATTCAGATGTCTAGGAGAGCAGGACCCAGGCGACCTCAGTCATCGAAAGTACTCACTTTCTAATCCACCATTGCAACATCCCCTGAATCAGAACAATTACAACCTGCCACTTTGAAACACAAGTCTCCTCTGAAAGCCCCGATCCGCCCGACGTGCAATTTTCCCAATACAGTCTTCACTCTAACTTTTGATGTAATGGGTACTAAATTTGTGAAATTCTAATGACAGTAACTTACAAGACTTCTTCGATTACCTTACTTTGAAATTTGGTTGACTACGTTCTGTCTCAGTTTCTGTCTTGTGATATCTTGATTGTGGAAATTTTAATGTTGGTAACTTTAATTAGTTTCAATTTTCATCTACTACTAATCCTGATGGCTATACTGCAGAATCTCTGATAACCATACTCCATATCTTCTAAATCTCTTTCTTACATGAAATCCACTTGTTCATACAACTTCAGTTCTTTCCCCTCTATGTCCATTGGCTAGCAAATAATTTCTAGTGTCCCTAACTTCTCTGTACGCAACACTGATAGAACCTTGTGATGTTTTAAGTAGCTAAATGGAGTGATTTACAAGACTTCTTTGCAACTTTTCCATAACGTTTAAGTCGTCTTCTTCTTGGGACATTGCTCTTCCAGTAACTGAAGTTATTTTCGTGGGTATGGAGTTATACGTTCCAAAAAACAAAATTGTATAGGTCATTCACGTTCCCAACCATCGTTCAATAAGGCTTGTACTGATGTAATATCTTTGAAAGATGAATCTTATATTAACTGGAAATCTGATAAAACGGCTGAGAGTCACATTTGTGCTAGAAATACTACAAAAGTAGTATCACTAAAAAGTTGTTTGAACAACCAAAATGTAACCAGTCGTAAATTTTGGTATTTAGCGAAAGCCATTAGTAAAATCTCTGGTACATCTTCTTTTGCCCCCCTAACATTTTTGACGGTTCTGTAGACAAAGCCAAGTTTTTGTGGATTTATTTACATTAAACTTGCGTCGCAATTATTCTGGAAAGGATGTACCTCTAGTCTACTCTTGTTCATATATTATAAAACCAATTCATTTTCAGTACAAGCTCCTAGAACTGGCTTGATCCCAATAAGGCGACTGCCGAGACGGTATCCAGCTATTGGCTTAAAGAAATGTTTCCCCGAACTAGTCCTACCTTAGCTCTATTCTTCTAGGGAATTCCCTTCATCATGAAAGTTAGTAGACTTTCAACCTATTTTCGATCCCCCGAACTACCGATCAATTGCGATAACATCCATTTTGTCTAATATCATGGAACAAGCTATCAATCAACAAATGCCCCCTTTTCTTGAAACTAACAAACTACTTAGTACCCACCAATGTGTTTTAAGATAGAGTCGTTCAACAGGTGATATTTTCTCATATGTGAACCAAGTTTGTAACAATACATGAGAACAATTCGGTGAAACAGTTGTAGTCGCTTTAAATATCTCAGAGTCATTTGACCAAGTTTGGTATTAGTGTTTACTTCCTAAATTAACCTCGTTTGGGTTAAATAATATGCTCATTAATTGGGTTTCTAGTTTCCTTGATAAAAAACGAATACGTGTTGTAATTGATGGGTTTTGACATTAAAGCTAAAATTGCAATTTCACTCAACAAAGACGTTTAACGTATTCTCAAATTGGGAGGAAATAATCTAGTTAAGTTTAATAATAATAAAACCCTGAGTTGCCTTGTGTCCGCCAAAGAAGATCGATCATTTCCTGTTGTAAGTATGAATGGTTCAAATCTTAAGTACGATACATTATTACGTTAGGAATGACTATATCTTCAAATCCATCACGTGTTGGCCATCTTCTGGTAAAACAGCTGATCGTAAAATAGGCGTTTTGTACAGATCTGAGCGGTACTTTACCTTCCAACAACTTTTTCCGCTGTATAAGGACCAAATTCGACCTCTTCTTGAACATAATTCTGACCTCCGGGTTGGTGCTGCCCAATATGCTCTCGATATCGTTGATTGTATTCAAAAAAGAGCGATTAGGCTTGTAAATGTTGATACGTGTAAAACTTGGGATGAATTTATGGTCTTTAAGTTACGACTCACTTTGTATGTTGTTGGAAAATGGCAACATTTCATAAAATCGTTTAAATTTAAACTGTTCAAACATGTGATTACTTTAAAATTTTGGATTGGTGAAAATAATCAGGCTATTGTTCTTTGGTTTTCTGGTACCTTCAGATAAGGGAAAACGCCATTTTAAAAATGCGTAGTTGAAGCACATGTAAAATTTGGAAAAGGTGTTCCAAAATTGATTGAATTGTTCAAGAAAATTTTAATTCAGCCTGTTGCTGGTTTTATTCTTTTCCATATAAATAAGTCCTGTTGGGGACTTCGAATTTAGTTCGGCTTTAATTTTTTTGTTTGCTACACTTTTTTCGATCAAGAGGTAAGCTACTCACTTTCGTTACTTATTTACAAGACATTAGTTTTGAAATGCATGCGTACATGTTTTGAAATTGTTATACAGCTAAAGATCATATTTTAAAATTGGGGTATCGACTTAAATTCTAAACATTTATCTTATATAGGTTCTTTTGGTTCTTTACACATTCACTCAAGATTAACATATTTCGGCTTCCATAAGGAATAATTAAACCGTTCTGACAACACATTTGGATATCATTCGTCCGAGGGATGAAATATTAGTTATGGGTCTTCAAGCCTGAATGGAAACCATCTACGATTACTCCTTCTCCTAATATCTTCCGAATTAACAGAAGAAATATACTTACACCTACGTTTAGTTTCCGATAAGTATTATTGTTACAGCAGACAAATTTTACCTATGGTGAGTGACTTTGATTGTTTTCTGGATAACGAGGCTTTCGTTATCTGTACTTTACTGAAAGTTTATAACCATTATATTACTGTGCTACTACTTGTATTAGTGTGTTTTGCAATTTTCTTAATCTTGAAATTAATGCTTATGCTTTATTGCTAAACAATTTTTTTTCTGAATAATCGATAGTAATACAACTTGTACCTGTAAAAGATAAATTGGGTTATTCAAAGTTTCGCTTATACTTACATTTAACTTTGCAATAGAATTTATATATCATCTATTTACTTTTCTTGTATACTGGCTTTGTTTCTAAAAAACCATAATTGTAAAACGGTTAGAATTACCTGTGTTTACTGTACATGCAATCAGCTGTTTGTTCACTGAATGCTGCTAGTTGAGTTTAAAATAAATGTATGTCATAAAATTTAGGCTAACTGTGGGGTTTCAATTACTTGTAATTAAACGGGAATATTTATTTACTAGCTTTGGGGTTGTATAACATTTATAATTTTTCTTTCGGATTACAATTTTAATATTTGTTTATTCTAAAACTGTCTGAAGTAGGAGTTACTAATCGAATTTTTTGTAGCTTTATGCTTACTTGCCAACTGGGTAATCAACTTGGCCTTTCAAAATTTATCTAAATGCTTTATGCTTATTGATTTTTCTGTAATGCTCATGTTAACTAAATTTAATAATATTTTGTGCTTACATAAGTAAACAACAGGGTAGACATCTAGTGCTAAATTTTTGTTTTATATTTGGGGTTTATTTGCGTCCGGTTGATTGGAAACTGATAAGTTAATCCAACGGAGAGCTCTTCGTGAATTTCGGGAAACAAACAAAGAAATCAATTTCGGATAATTATAAATATATGTTTTGGGTATTATTTTCTTTAGGGTCAACACTAGATGCCGAACCGCATTGTGGCTGAGTAGGTAAAGTTCAAGTAAATTTTATAGTTTGTTTTCAGTGCTGTCGGAAAGGTAAGTTGATTGCTGGTGGTTATTTCATGGAGACATGATCTCTGATTATATTTGTGTGTTAGATATTTATGAACATTTGATTGTTATTGTAACATTTATGCTATTTACCGTTGGGGTATATTAAAAGTGGTGTTAAACGATTGTAGTTCTTTCATTAATCCTGTGATCTACGATCAAATTCCTAACCAGTTCCTCCTCAGTGTGGACTTAGTTCACCATTTTCTTTTAGCTGTCTCTTTTGTCCTAGGTGGCCGTAGCCCTTTTCTTGATAGAGGGGCGATAAAGAAGTCAATCAAGTGGTGCCTTTTTTAAATTTTATGTATTTCCTTTCTCCTGCCAAAACGCCCATGCATCCAAGTGCTTAACCGACCGACTGAGCTTCCGGCTAATTCCTCTTTTCCTTGTTACTGCACCTTGGTCACAAATTTCTACCAATATCCTTTTGTGCACGTAACAATGTCCCGTTCTTAACTTTTGACATTCAATCCTTTGAGCATAGAAGAATCGTTCTAGTTCTTTCTTTGTATTATCGGTATTACAATGGCTATTGCGCTGCTGAATTACATTCTTTGATACCACCTCGTGACGCTTTTGTCAGCAATACTCGGTTCGCTCGGTATGCTGTACAAATATCCACCTGTCGCACCAAACGGGCGCAAGTGTTTCTGAGTGCTTTAGTACGGTTCAGGTCCATAATTATTAAAAAAAAGAAAATAAAATTGGACGTGGTCTAGATCGTTTGAAAGATGCTGCAAACACGTAAAGTAAGACATCGATATTCTTCCCACAAACAATACTTTTACTTACACGTTGTTCGCGCACAAGAAGGTAAGAAATAAAGAAAGCGGCCCTATCTATAATATTTATGAATTTAGTGTATCATTTTTTAAATGGAAAATATCTAAAATTTGACATTTTGTTATAATTAAATTTATATCACCTTTGTAAACATCCCGCTGAGGCTAATAAACAAAAATTTTTGTTCAAAGTGCTTGTAAGTATGTTTTAAAAAATGTTAAGTTCAAGTTTATTTCTAGATATCTCCAATAAATTCAACGTTTACACTAAGAATTTTAATTAATTCTGTTATCTTAACTAACAGGTTTACTTTTAATTTTGAATTTGTTTAGAAATCGGAATTTCATAATTAATCAAGTTAATCTTCTAAAACATGCAACTAACGGGTTCTAATTATTTTCATATATTTTTCGAGATGAAGATGTGAAAAGTAATGATTATTTTATAAAGTAATACAAGGCTATAAATAATGGCTTAAGTTCAAAAAGTAGACAGAGTTAAACTAATCTGTTACTTTAACAATTAACAACGGAAGTGATTTATTCTACTGTGTTAATAGATTTTAGACGTTGATTTTTAATTTTACTTCGCTCATTAGTCATTGTTAATATACGGTTGTAGAAAACTCATTTTTAAAAGAATATTATTTGGGTTTGTATTACTTTCAAAATTAATTATTAACTAGTAAATTATTGTTATTAATGTAACTAGTGCATTCCAATCGGGTATAACGTAACAATTTTATTTAAACAACATTAATTTATCTTTGGATTACCATAAATCACGTAATAAAGATTATATCACTGTTGTTAAACACAAACATTAATTACGAATACATCTCTACAAAAAGTGAAGCTTTTTATTAACATTCATGTATGTAATTTTATATTTAGCAATAAATTACATTACCAGAATGAATTTTACAAGATGCCTGCGCATTACACGTAAGTTGTAATAAACGCACCTCTGTATAATGCTTAAAGTATAATTTATGTCGTACGATTGTAATATAACTACATAAAGGTTCAATTTTGTTGATAGGTACAACAAAAGGTACATCGTTTAAAATCAAGTAAAGAACAAACCGCAAATAAAGTTTACAAAACCCGTTCTTAATGGCAATACACAAGCCAAACTACATTTAATATTCTTCACTTACATTTATTGCATTCATTCCCAGAAGAATAAATGTATATCTTGATTACGAGTCAATAAGATATACACTTGCTTGATATATTTTATAACTTACAAAATGACAACCATAAAATTGTAAGTGAGGATTTTAAGACAAATGCAAGTCGATGAGCTGCTGACGGTTGAGTAACTTATCTTTGAGTTGTTGAATTAGTTGACCGATAAATATTGCATTAGTACACAAGGTATTGAAAAATAAAAGAAAATGAACTACTATTGGTAAAGTATTGTAGATTGGCTAGTAACAACCATCTCTCAAAGTCCGTTTATGGAAAAGTAAGTATTAATCACGACTCTAGGATAAAATGTTCTTGACAAATTTAAATTATACCTCCAGATATCTGGTCTGATAGTTGCATACATTGGAAAGGTTCGTTTGGTGATGCATTACAAGTTTTAGGTAAGTAAATGTTAACAATTTGTTTTACAACTTCGTCAGATAAAACAAAAGAAAGTGTAAGAAGTTACCAAGCAGTAGGTTAAAAGTAACGTAAGATTTTTCAATACTCATTTTTTATTTATTTCTTGATAATAAACTGCAATTTTATTAGATTAAATGGCAAAGTTGCGAGGCCTAAAGGCCTTCAATTTTAAATCCAGGACAATGCTATTTGACTGTCTTACACTGCTCTTATAACATTATCATTCACATACATTGTTTCTAATTTTGAGATTTACAGAGAGAATTTGACTACGAGCATATCGAGTAGTCAAATACATCGTGTGCAAAACAGCAAGCTATTTTGCATGGTACGGGAGTTTTAGTCATTGTGGGAAGGTATCACACTCGATAAGTTTAAGATTAATTTCGATTAAAATTATATATAGCAATGTTACTGTGAGATGGTGATATAAAGAAATGATCACTGGCCCTAATTATTACTATAGTTTACAAAATTGTTACAAAATCACCTGTAGGTGTTCCCCAATCACGTACTTAAAAGTGAATAACTCTTAAAAATTGTACCTTTAATATTCACAAGAAATATTTTATGAACAAAAATGATTGATCGTAAACATTTATTTACAATGTACTCCTTAAGTTGATATCTTGTTTAACTACTAGTGATAAAATAAGGTTTCATTTTAACACTGGTGTTGGAACGAATCACTTTTGACAATTAAAGTGTACGTCAAAAAGATCACATTTTGTCACTAAATTATAAAGCAGCCATTCATATAACCAGCTGCAAAAAGTACATTTCATAACTAATTATGAAAACCAAAAATAAATATTTTTTAAGCGGAATTAAGTTTCTCTTAGTTGTAAATAGGTTTATTTAGAGGATAGAGTGTTATTCACTTCTATAAATCTACAGCTCAGACTAAGATCCACAATTGCCACTAATTAGTTATTGAAAGGCAATTCAAATTAATTACAGGCAAAATATCTTCGTAACAATGCTGAGCCCAAAAAGTGGTTTTTCGAAAAATGTCTGTCTGTGCGTTTGCATTACTTGGATGCTGTGTGTGTACTATTATATTTGACAGTTGTAGTCAAAGTGCATAGTGTGTGTGTAGTGTGAAATTGATTACAGACGTATATCGTCGTAGCGTGCTGAAAAGTGTGTCTATTGAAATGTCTGTGTGTTGTTTGATTGTGCCAATGTGGTTACGTATGTATGTTATACGTGTGCTGTGATGTGCTTGTTATTAGTGTGCTGTGATGTAGTGCTGCTGTGCATGTACGTGCTGTGTATGTGTGTTGTGTTGTGTGTGTGTGTGTGTGTGTGTGTGTGTGTGTGTGTATGTGTGTGTGTTGTGTGTGTGTGTGTGTGTGTGTGTGTGTGTGTGTGTGTTGTGTGTGTGTGTGTGTGTGTGTGTGTGTGTGTGTGTGTGTGTGTGATACGATAGTTGGTGCTGTACTAGTTACAATTACCTAAACTTACTGTACAACTGTATATACTTTTCGATTAGATATTGTTTCAATATGGTCATATAAATGTTGCAAAAAATCAAGCAAGGACTGAAAGTTTACCTTATCATAGCACAAGCAGGTGCTAAATAAGTAAATTGTATTTTAAATTTTATTCCATGTAGACGCCACTACTGCAACGGGGTTAAAACATGTGGCATATTTGTTTATACTCGCTACAAAGAATAAATTGAAGAATTTAGAATTCTTAATAATTTCAAAAGTTTGAGTGAATAAACTCGATGTTTGCTTCATCCAAATTCCTCTCTTATTTGTTTGCGCCGGCTAACTTGTTTATTAAAAGAAATAATTAGTGTTATCAATTTAGTTTGCTTAAGATTTACGTATTTTGTAACATCATTGAAATTACGTCATTCAGTATTAAAACTTTTCGTATTCGTAATGGTTAATAATGAAAATAAATCAAAACGTTAAACCCCCCAAAATGAAATCTAATTCATTCAGCATTGATATTCAAACATAAATTTTAAGGAAAAGAAAACACATACGTAAGTTTCTTTGTTATATAGATTGCAATTTTACTTGTCACTTTTTGAAGGCCAATGACGTAATAAATGCGTTCCTAGGCCGGTGATTCGGGCGCAGTACTTTCCTTGTTCCTAATTATTTTCTTGGAAGCTTGTCGCTGAATCGTACAATTCCAAATTTTCTTTCTCACAATTTATTATTTCTGTGAATATTTGCTGGAAATATTTATAGTTTTTAATTATCACTTTAATTGTTCAAGTTTCACTACGAATCGCATGCTGATCGTACAAACCAATTGTTAATTTTTCATTGGTTCTCTTCTTTATTTACTGATTAACGAATTTAGGCAGATTACTGTATTTTATATCTTTCGTTCACCCTGTAAATGTAGGCATGTAGGCCTTCAATATGCACAATGCACGTAATTTATTTCGTTATAGCGTCACATTTCTTTTTTCCACTTATTTGACGGTATACGCGCTTTTATTCACTCTAGACTTTTATTCACGCACATACACACGCACACGCCACACACGCACACGCACACGCACACGCACACGCACACGCACACGCACACGCACACGCAAGCACACACGCACACGACACACGCACACGCACAACAAAAGAAACACGCAACACAACACAACAAACACACACAACACACAAAAACAACACAAACACACACACAACACACACACACATACACACAACACACAACAAAACACACACACACAAAAACACACACACACAAACAAACACAAACAACAACACATACACACAACACAACACACAACACATACACACACACACACACACACACACACACACACACACACACACACACACACATAACACACACACGCACAACACACACACACACATACACACACACAAATCAACCACACATACACACACAACATATATACACACACATTACACTACACACACACACACACAAAAACCACACACACACAACACACAACACAACACACACATAACACACAACACAACAACACACACACACACACACACACACACACACATATCAACACAACACATAATACACACACACACACACACAACACACACATCACACGTACACAGCACTAGACATAACACACACACACACACACACACACACAACATAAACAAACATAACACACATACACACACACACAACAACAATACACACACACACACACACACACACAAAACACACACACCACACACACACGACACAAACACACACACACACACACACACACACACACAACAACACACATATACACACAACACAACAAAACAAAATAACAACATACACACACACACAATACAACACACACACACACAACACACACACATACACACACACACACACACACATACACACACACAACACACACACACACACACACACACACACACATAA
This sequence comes from Vesta saturnalis, assembly GCA_036346205.1. Classification (NCBI taxonomy): domain Eukaryota; kingdom Metazoa; phylum Arthropoda; class Insecta; order Coleoptera; family Lampyridae; genus Vesta; species Vesta saturnalis. The sequence continues at coordinate 498,270 of JARFJB010002210.1, read as the reverse complement.
CAAAACAACACAAATAACACACAATATACACACATATACAATATATACACACACACAACACATAACACACACACACACACAACAACACACACACACACACACACACACACACACACACACACACACACAACACATACACACACACACACATATATAACACACACACACACATAACACACACACACGCACACACACAAACGAACACACACACACACACTACACGACACACACACACACACACCAACAACACACACACCAAACACAACACATCACCATCACACATCACATACATACTATATGCACACGCATACGCACACGCACACACGCACACATTCGCACACACACACGACAACAAATTTTCCCATATAATTATCAATATTCACATATATATATACATTATCACTTAACATGTCAAGTTTACTACAATCCATGCATCTACACAACACATTTACATTCATGTTCACTCTTATCTTACTATTAACAATTTAGCAGATTACGTATTTTATACTTTCGTTCACCCTACAATGACATGACACTTCAATATCACACATCACTAATTTATTTCTTATAGCTACACATTTTTCCATATTACGATACGCTACATATATTCACCACACTATCACGCACACACACCACACACAACACAACACACACACCACACAACACACACACACACACACACACACACACACACACACACACACACAACACACACACAACAATCACACACACACAACGACACACACACACACACACACACACACACACAC